>JASGXE010003989.1:0-33778 GCA_030068105.1 Sinentomon sp. SZTP_YWyxl | reverse complement strand
CCAAAAAAAAAACAAAAAAGTTAAAGGAAAACTGCAAAAACATTTCGTCACAGGTTAACAAAAATTAGCTGACAATCTGAAGTCCAATTTGCATACCTACATAGTTTGGCAGAAAATGGCGGGATATTGCACTCCTGCATGGTTTGGCAGAAAATGGCAGGAAATTGCACTCATCTGGTTTGGCCACTGTAAACTATTACAGTTGCACAGAGCAACTGTTCCATCACAGCAACATGATTGATGGGAAACCTTCCCTCAAAATGACAGTTTTTTTATTATTGTATTTCTGGACACAATATGTAAACCCACCTAGGGACCAAATGTGAACCAAATTGCAACATCCTCATACATCAATATTTTACTGACAAATGAAATGCAATCAGCCCCTCAGAAACCTTCACTGGGGCAAAGAAAAAAATTTCCTTGGTACCGAAAGAAATAACTCATATCCCACGTCGAACCTGAGAAAAACACTTGCGAAGAGAAAGCATCGCAGCAATGCAAGTTTCGTGCCGGGATCTTCACAGTTTGAAGCTGCTTCATTTTCAATGCAAGTTTCGTGCCGGGATCTTCACAGTTTGAAGCTGCAAGTGTCATTTTAGAGTCTTTAACCACCAGTCCATTTCGACCATAAAAGTGGCCACAATAACAAGGTAGGCTAAAGTGAAAGAATGCAACGCCAAAACAGGCAGAAAGTTAAAAAATATCATAATTCGGCCACATAACCTTGAACTGGGATTAGAATTTCCTCCCAAAATCATGATAAGGGCAAAAAAAAGTTTTGAAAAGGGCCGTTGTGCCACTTCGGTCATCGAAAGGGCAAGAGCAGGAAAGGGATTCCGGAACAAGAGGACTCACATACCCATCAAGCCCAGTCACGGTGTTAGAAAAAAAGAAAAAAAATTCCATGCAGGGTCTTAATTGAAAGGGCTTCCACCTCCCAGGCGAGAAAGGGCAGCCAGCACCTTCAGGGTCAACCAGCCCCAATGGAACTGGCATACGAGGTGCATTCCAAAAGTATGTACCGTTTGTCTGCTGCATGAAAATGGCACATGCGTTTTGACTGTTTTGCGGTCACATTGTGCACTCATCTTTTCTCTCGGTCTGTGCAAAAAATGGTTTATGGGTTGCCTTTGGTTTTCTTGCAGCGACTGTTTCCGTTTGGGATGTTTGGTGCACTGCTTTCGAGTAATTTTTTTCATTTGATGAAAAATAACCAATCACTGGAACTTTCACTGCCGAACAAATGCCGCGTTGGACAGGTTTGTGATACTGATTTGCTTGCTGACTGCACTGTATGGAAGCGGCCGTGTGAATTTTAGGGAGCATGCTAACCCCAAATGATCACGAATGCAGTGGCTGCAGGACGTCATCATCGAGCGAGGAAATTGTCATTTGAATTGAGCACCTGGTCATGAGAAAAAAATTAATTGAATGGTGGAGGTCTCGGCAAAGATACCAAGGATTCCAACCAAAACTGTGCACTGAATTATAAACCGCCATCTCAAATTGGCAAAGTCAGGTCACAAAGGGCGACGAGAATTCAGTGATGAGGCAAAAAACGATCACAAATTGACATCAGGCGAGTCATGGTCACAAAGAGGGTGGCAATTGATGAGCATCCTTTTTGGAGAAGATGGTTATCCACCACTGGTGACCACCTTGCCCTCTCAAAATGTTTGTAGACGTTTCCCTTAAGTAAAATCTGCAAATTTATCACCATCAAACCCAAATTCCAGCTGCAAGTTTACGTGGATAGCGCTTTTGCCGTCAGCAACGAAATCGTTTTTCAAGTGCAAAAAGCTGGTTTTTGCACACAGTGTACCAAACATCCCAAACGGAAACAGTTGCTGCAAGAAAACTAGATGCAATCCATGAACCATTTTTTGCACAGACCGAGAGTAAAGATGACTGCACAATTTGAGCCGCAAAACAGTCAAAACGCATGTGCCATTTTCATGCAGCAGACAAACGGTACGTACTTTTGGAATGCACCTCATAATTTTAGCCCTGGATACAGCTGTGATGAAAAGCAAGAATCTGCAAAAAATTAGAAAAAAACCTGTCACAATTTGAGTGTCCCAACTTCCCCTCACGTGATTTGTATGTGGGTAGACTTTTCGGTGCAATCTGACCCAGAAACAGCTGACCCATTGGGTTGGGGTGGATATGCAGCTATTGCTCCATGGAAACAAACTAACAAAAATAAAAACTGTCGTAGATATCATTTCAGATTCCAATTTTTTTCGTGTCTAATAATGAAAAACAGCCAATATTTATTCATAGACAAACAGTGTTTCATAATGATGAAAAAAAATCCACAAGGTGGAAGTTTCAAAAGACAGTTGTGAACTTCACATAGCAAGTAATCAACAGATAAAGGATTGAAGTTCTCAATGACTAGGAACCTCTTTAAGAAACAATAGATAGGTAGGTAGTTGAAAGCAGATGAAGCAAGGAATAGGTAGAACAAATGAAAAAAACCAAATCTTATAAAATACTATGGTTGTCCAATATGTTCCACCCCTGATCAACTTCAGCAAAATTTCGTTTGCCAAAAGTACTGCCATGGGCCAGTTTGACTTTTCGTAGTGGAATGCAGGGTTGCAAAAGTCTGGAGCGCAAAATAATCAAATGTTTCTGAAATGACACAAGATTTCTGAAACCCTCTCAGGGAAAACTGGGTAAAAGTCAGAAAATCCAAATGGAAATTTCCTTTGATGTCCGATTCCTCCAGAAAATGGACATTTTTGTGCAATCCTTAGGCTTGTGGCTCCCTCAATGGGGAATTCATGCCAGATTTATCTACGCCGAGATGCAAATTTTGCATTCAGAAGCAACGGGGCAAGGGCAAAAAAATTGCTCCTCGCCACAATTAACCCAGACTTGGATCACCCTGCATTCTGAGTGGCAAGTTTTGATTTCCTGTGTTTCAAATGCACGGTTCAACTCATTTTGCCCAAACATCAAAAACATGTGAGGGAACTTGCTATAACCTTCGCTCCAAGTTACCTTCGTTGAAGAAAACACGGTGGCCAATGCCAACTTTTGCGACACCTGGAATAAAACTGAGCACCACCAATTTGAAGAAATGTCGGATAAGATTTTCGGTTATGTCGCAACATGGAAATCCTTTTTTCTCGCAGCCTGCCATCATTTGACTGAGTTTGTCCAACCTCTCGCCCCCTTTCATTAAAAAAATCAAAGCTGCACAATCCTGGAAAACTGCTTTTCCAACCTTTGCTCGGTTTTCCAAGAGCATGCCACAATTATTTGATCAAAACGTTTCAGCAGCAAGATCAGATGAATAATTAAATCCAATTGTCAAGAAAAACAAGTACATGTCAGATCGCAGCAAGAATGTCCAGCAAAGCAATCAGGAATTCATTGTTATCATTAGGAATTGTCATTACTAAAGATAAACACTGTCAAACAACAGAGAAACTCTTGCCCGAATTGGCTCAAGCAAAAGTTCACGAAGACGATAAATGACAAAGTGTCAACCAACAGGAACAGACGCAGATGATAAACAATTAAATTTGCCATGCAAAGGCCGGAGAGATCTGCGATGCTTTTTTTAAAACCACCGGTGAAAGTTGCGGATATCCACGTTTTCGGAGGGAAGGGATCAATAATATCCTCAACTATCTCCAGTGGTTTTGAAACAAGTAACAGAGATCTCTCCGGCCTAAGGGGTACATACCCCCGCACGTATACCCAGCCCTCACAGAAGCAAGCAATTCTAGATACCAATCACAATATGTGACCCTGAAGTACACGTTGACCACTCATCAGTGGACATACACCAATGAGAAGTCGGAGAAAGAAGAATGGTGGCCGGTCGGAGTTTTTTATGATCTATTTATTTTCAATACCACTCTGTCCCTATTGTGATTTCTGATCTTTGGCCATCTTTCAGCATTCCTGCAGTCATCAGCCCCATGAGCAAAAGAAAACAATGTATTATTGTTGTTTATTTTGTTCTCATTAAAAACATATTCTTTGCTGAATAAGTGTGATAATGCAGTGCGAGCAGGACTGACAACTCACCAAACAGTTATCAAAGAATGTGGGCCCCACAATGTGCTTACCAGAATTCCTGCACATAGAGGCCAGACAGAAATGTTGTGCATTGTACCAAAAATCTTATATGGAAGGAACTACATTCGTAGGAGGATGACTGATGCTATGCTTAATTATTAATAGCCAGGCTTTTTTTTGCAAGTGTCGTGTGCCTGGGTTACAGTGAGGAAGCTTAAGCTGTGAAGCTTCTGGATGGTTCAAACTCTCAGGTGAGTTGTTTTCATCTCACAGCGAAGCCAAACTATGAGTTCTCAAGACACATTGTTTGTTAGCACATTCAGCACATAAAAATAAGCAAGACTGATTGCACAGCTTCCGTGTCACTTCCGTGGATTTCCCCACACAAATAATGAACCAAATCAAAGACTGGGCCCATTTTACTCTAGTTAGGGAGAAATTGTTTCTGTTACCATACTTTTGAATATCAATACAGCAAAGTTACAACAGTAGGCCAAACCAACAAACAAAGATGGTCGCAAACTACACTGCCACATTGAGTTTTTGAGACCAACCTACCAATGAAATTCAGACAGTCAAAACATAAAAAACAGCAGGTTGGAGTATATTCGTCAGTAAAAGGTAATCTACAGTGTCATCAATGTGATTTGATGACTCCAGTCTCTCTGCCTTTGAAATTACTTTTGAATCATCCCGTAAGTATATCTGCAGACTTTGGGTGTTTCTCGATACTAAATTAACACTTACTATGTTGTTTTAATCACTAAATTAACACTAACTAGGTACGGTCTTTTAGTCATTTTTGCCCAATAGTCTGGAACTTCTCAAGCCTCAATCACATCATCTGGAACATGTTTTCACCTTTCTTAGGAAGGTTCCTAGGGTTGTGAAAGCCATTTTGGGCCCTGGAGCAAGAAATTTCGAGCCAGGTTTTGGAAGATCTTCACTCTGGACATATTTTCGTCCCGTCATTTTGCTCATTTGCACGGTTCCGGATGATTACGATGAGCTTTTTTTGCTCACCCGCCGGCAACTTGTTCCGTATGCCATAGGCCCTATACTCGTACCTTTCGGACACCATCCATACCGTGCTCCCGACTTTTTTTCACATTGCAACCCTGGGTTCTTCCACAGCAATCAGCTTATGTGATTTGGGTCAGAGAAGTTTCAGGATGTTGGTCGAAAAAGACTAGAAGAGTGTGGCGAGTGTCAAAAGGCAATCTGTTTCATTCACTGACATAGGAGGTGCAAAATGAAATTCAACATCCTCCCGATATTCCTGCAATTCCACATTACTCTTCTCTCGCATGAATCGCGCAACAATTGATGACACCAGATGAACACTTGTAAAATCAGAAATACCTAATCCAGAATCCTGTTCCATGACAGAAGGACAGGCCAAAATCTGCAGTGTGTTTTAAAAGTCACTTAACAGATGGATATTTGTCGTTCACCAAACACAACTCTGGCCAATTCTTCTTTCATTACCAAATAGGGTTTTGTTTGTTTTGGAGTTCTTAACTTATGCGAATTGTTTGCAGGAGTAACTGCCAGGCGTCAACCTCTAAACATGTTCCTCTGAGGGGCCACTAAAGCCACAGTGTTCCACAACAGGCCTCCAACCCTGGAAGGCCCATGAACTAATGTTTTTCCTTTTTGGGGATATCAGCATCTGCGAAAAATGCCCCACGGAAGGCTAGTTGGCATAAGAGCTTGCAGCCGTGCTGCATTGCCAAAGACCGCCAATGTAGTTGGAAACATAGAGGCTACAAGGTCACATTATTGTTAAATGACTTTTTAACACTCTTGTTTTTTGGACTTCATAAGTTTCTTCAAATTATTTCACTTCAGATCAAACCTTCAGTGCTACATTTATCTTCCTCAGATCACAGGTACAACAGGTGAGTTGGACCTTCGGTCTGAGAAGATAGAGCAAGCATAGATTGTGGGAAGCAAGTCAATAATCTAGCTTTAGATCCTCTAGCTCTAGCTGTCATTTGAATCGGTATCCGGACATTTGGCTGTCAGTGATATCTGTATGCTGTTGAATTTGGCCGCAGAGTGTCTGCCTCAGGTTTGGTCAGTGTTTACTTGGGGACCAGGTATTTGGCTGGCGGCCACATGTCCGGGAACCGTTCATGCCACACGAAAGCAAATCGCAGACAGACATGAAAAATCATGATGAATCATATACCAATTATTGTAAGAAATATTATCAGCAGAATAAAGAGTAGCACAAGTCAAGTTGTAGTGTAGACAGGTGCTTCAAAAATAAAAAGAAGTGGAACATAAAGGATGCAAAGTTTTGAAATGTCGGACCCACATGGGTCAAATCGGTGAAATAATGCCATCAGTGAAGGTGGATGTGTGTGGATCAAAGTGATGTGGAAAATCCCATCCCAAACACGGCAGGAACATGCTCAACAAACACCTGGTGAAACTTATCAGATGACAGAAGAACACTCTGGAAAATGAATTAGGAATGCAAACGAAGAAAAATCAGTCAGGCCCTTATTCATGCTCATAACAGAAGAAAAAAAATAATCAATTTCAAATATTTTCAAAGGGAAGTGTTTCAGGTTAGAGGTAAGCTGTCAAATTTTGCGGGGAGGGGGTGCCTGGAGATGGCAATTTTGGGCGCTGCAATTTCTGCATGCAAGCTTTGTGGCATAGGCAGAGCCCCATGTGGATGCGGGGGCTGCAGAGGTCCAGGGGGTACCTATGGTCCCTGTAAGAAGATTTGGGGAAGAGCTCTCTGAGGTACAAAGCAATTATAAAAAAAGTACCTAGGCCTACCTACCTACAGTTCTTCATTTTCACACAAAGGGCCCACAGGCACCTGCAATCATCGTTCCCATGGCCATTGTTCATCCCTTCCGTCAAAATCGGCGCAATCTTTTCAATTTGGTGAAATTTTGAATTTTCACGGCTTTTTCGCATTTGTAGCAGCTGCAGCGCCTCGATCACGTACCTACACTCCATTTTGACATCGACTGAAAATGAAATTTTCAGGGAGCAGAAAGAATAGTGATTTAGCAGGCGCTTGTTTCACCAGATTTGGTACAGTGGTTCCGAAATAAGCATCTTGTTGAAATTTCAGCGGTTTGAAGCATCTTGTGGGCATAAAGACCTGTTTTTCGTGCAAAATTGTTTGGAAATATTTTAAATCTATCTTACGTGTAGGTAATGTATTTTTGTGACACAGAAAAAAATCTGGCTGCAGGGTACGAAAAACACGCACTGTGTGAAAAACATGCACTTCTGTTGTTTTGTTTCTGGTGTTTTGGAAAATCCTTCCAATTCCGGCAGGAGCAACTCTCCATTTTCAAAAAATTGCGGCGTAACATGTTAAAATCTGAATTCGTAATTCCGGGCTTGAGAAGTTAAAATAGTAAGCAGTTTTTTTTCATGGATGCAAAGAATCAGCGCAAGAATTATGTACACACAATAAGTCCCTGCCCATGTGTTGTATCCTAAAATAAAAATTCTTTGGAAGAAGTGGAGAAGGGCTTCAAATAAAAATAATGGAGCTTGGTATGAGCGATCTCAGTTTAAACAACCCTCATATTCTTCCTTCCATAGTGACTTAGGGGTACCTAAGCACCTCCACTTCCTGACATGCTGGTGAATAAGAACATTGACATCAATCTCTCGAACTGGTACCCACCTCCTTCACATGGAGTTTCTTGGAATGAATGGGGATCATTGGTTCAAATGAAGGATTACTCTTAATCTGTCGGAGTTCTAGAGGTTAGTTTCTCTTCCCAACTGCATGCCCTGTAAAGTGACAATAAAAATCACCACAATCCCATTTCTACGACTCCCTCTGCACTGCCACAATTCAGATCATCCGTTCACCCTTGATACACATTCATGCCATAATTGCACCACCTCATGTGCCCACCTCCTCTTCTGTTCCACTGTTGCTAGCCCTGCCTTGGCACCTGCCACTGCAGTTTCTGTCATGATGCCTCACATTTTTCCCATACGTTTTACCATGCCCAAATGATTGGGGGTCTTGCTGCATCTGCTTCAGGTGTAGAAAACAGCCACACACACCTCTCTAAATCTATAAAGTAGTGACATGGAGAATTTGAATGTTACTCCAAACATTTGAGATTCGTCCATTGTGTCCAGTACTCAGACCAAGCAGGAACCAACTTACAGTTACCTACACTCAAAAAATGAGCAGGACTATTAATGTACGAAGGCCAACCAACATGCTAGCCCATTCATTCAACAGCTCCACCAAAACAAATGGAAATCCATTTAGCTTTACATTTACGTGTAGATTTGATTAATGAAAGGGAAGCAATACCTACATTTTGGCATGTTGTAGGTAGGTAGCCCACCTACTTTTAGCACAAAAATCTGACACGGAACAATTATTGGCAATTTTAATAGCTGTCTAAAACAATGCTTAAACCAGAAAAAGAAAACATGGCACAAACCTTGGAATACGGATCATCTTTTCCCTGCAGAGACAACGCTGGAAGGTATTGAAGCCAACTGATGATGAGTCTGGTCCACACTCATCAGCAATGAAACCACAGAGAATTATCGACCATGGAAATGCCAGGCAAATCATTGGCTGCATGACTCACAGGGGGCGTGATGGAGCTCGACCTTGAGAATCAATGAGAACCATGTGAAGCATCCATCAAGATTGAAGGCCAGATGAGGCACCGACCACAAGAATGACTGATGTCAAGATGTAGTTTGACCATGAGAATCCATGATAGCCAGATGAAGTACCCATCAGGTTGAGTCTGAAAGGTCAGATGAAGCATCGACCACAAGAATCACTGATGGCAAGATGTAGTTTGACCATGAGAATCCATGATAGCCATATGAAGTGCCCATCAAGGTTAAGTCACGAAAGGCCAGATGAAGCATCGACCACAAGAATCACTGAATTCCTGGTGAAGCTGGCCGTGAGTCATATGATGGATGCAGCGCCCATAGTGATAATCACTGATGACCATATCAAGAATGGGGAGGAGTCTAATTCTGGTGAAATTTTTGGTGCACGTTCAGAGATGATATCCCGGACAATAACTTCACGCCAATGATGAAACGAGGCTGCTGACTGGGTGACCATGGTGTGATGATGATTCCAGTCTCATGATAGGCCCAAATCAAAAAGCACATGGCAGATGAAGGCTGCAAAGAGTTAAAGGGCAGTAGTCGGAAGTGCAAACTAAGATAATGTTCGTTGACTGGAACAGCCTTCTAGTGAACCTCAACCCGCAGCTTCCAAAATGACGATGTTAATCGGAAATTGGAGACTTCCACTGAGATAGTGTTGGCAACAGAAGTGAAATGAAAATATTTGCCAACAGCGTGAAGTGGAGGTGCCGCTTCAAGTTGTTCATAACAAACTCAGTGATCAGAACTTGTTATGCACCTGTGAACAAGAACAGTTCACAAAGCTGGGCACCGGAGCGAGTCCAAACTCCAACGAAAACATCAAAATATTTGTCCACACTGAATAGATTGCAAATTTATGTAAGTGTCCACGCAATTTAAAAAGTTCTAGTTCTCCGATTCGGCTTTATTTTTCTTGTTGGCCGCATCCTCTTTGCTCGTGTCCCCCTCAGCAGGCCGCTTCCGTGCCCAGGGTTTTCCCCACGGCCTCTTGTAATAACCACCACCATACTTGATTGCTGGTTGTCGATAAGCCTGCATTCGTATATCTGGCACATCAGGCACCTTCGGAACCTTGACAACGGGCAGCTTATCAATTCCCAATATGACATTGATCTCTGAGAAGGCCAGCAGACGCAAGGCATGCTGTGCACTTGCGGTCACGTCCTCCCTTTCCTGGACAGTCAGATTAGCAGCACGTTCACCGGCTCGACCTCGCACGGATCCAGCAGCCCTGGCCCATTTGGCAGCAGAATTCCACTGGCCACAGATTGGATGACATGCCGAAATCCATCAGAGATGCTCAACTCGTATCCAACAGAGCTTAAGACTTTTGCAATGAGAAGCTCCAGTGCCCATTCACTGATCAGAGCCCACGTGGGAATGCGGACGCACAAGTCTCGGAAAATACGAGTGATTTCGATACAGTTCTGGATGCCTGCCGCCTTCACCTGGAACCATCTGGCTTGACGTAGGGCAGTTAGAGCATCCAAGCACTTCTGGCTGTTCAACAGATCCGCAGGTTCTTCAACATCCGGTGATTTTGTATCCATCTTCTCGCCGTTCGTCATTTTCTTGGCCTGTTCTCCGGTTTTATCAACTGTCTTCGTTTCCGAGTCACCATCCAACTTGGGTTCAGGGATGATCCTGAAAGCAGTGGAAGTGAATGTGATCTTGACGGACAATGGGGGTTTGGTTGACCTTGACACAACAATTGCAGCGTCTTGAGCTTCCATCTTGACATCGTAAGTTTCTTCTTTGCCAATTTCCTTCAGTTTCACTTCAAATGACTCATGGATTCTCTTCAAAAGTGACTCGGTTGGTTTCTCCAAGCACAACACAACCAGATCGACGAGGTTATCTTGCTTTAGGAGCAGGCCCTTGGCAAGCAGGCCGACTCGCATGACCCCCTTAAGTGTACGGTGCTTCTGCTTGTCATGCTCATTTACCTTGGCCCCAGGTCCTCGAGCAAGGGTCACCGCCTTTGTTGCATCAGCCAATGCAAGCTCATCCGATGATCCTTTCAAACTTCGCTCAACGTGTTGAATCATCGTATCCAGTGCTGTCAGCATCTCATCAGATGGAAATATGTCGACGTGCTTCACCTCCAGGTGGATATTGTCATCGGATTCAAAAATAACTTTCAACTCCTCCTCGGGAACACGAGCCGGACCAATAGGAGGCGGCGGCGGCAGACGCCCAGGCGGGATCAGGTGAAGTTGCTTCTCGCTATTGTAGATCCTCAACTCCATATTGTAAATGTCACTGTCCTCACTCGCAATCCTCCTCTCTTCGGCTGCAGTTTCACGCTCCTTGAGCATCTTGAAGTCGTTCTCACGCGCCTTCTGCCTCAAGTTTGCCACCATCGCCTGCGCCGCCACCGATGCTGTCTGCTTCGAAGGGACCACGAGTGCCGGATCGACCTTGTTTTTGTACTCAATGCGATGACGGCGTCCCTTCAGATGCAAATTCCGGGCGTGGATATCACCGCAGAGGCAGTCGCACAACTTGCAATAGTAGGCGACCACTTTGCCCTCAAGGTTTTTCTCCTCAACATACTGCAGTCCAACGATGTCCTTGGCATCAGTTGCCTCAGACAGAATGTCCTCTAAAGTCTTCCCCTGACCTTCTTTCTTAACAACTGCTTGACCAACTGCAGCAGATGCGTTGACGGGAGCGGCATCGGTTGTTTTAACTTGAGCTCCACCTTCGCCAACCATAACTGGATCCGCAGATGGGATTGGCTTCCCAAGCCGTGTGTGAAGCTTCACGACCTTGTCATGCTTGAGACCACGGATGTGAGCAGCATAAGCGTCCACGTTGCTGCAGTTCACGCTGCAAAGTTCACATCTCAGGAAGCCACCTCCCTTCGGCACACCAACAACTGGTGCCTTCAAGGACTCCTCTTTCTTCTTGTGTTTCTGCCCAGACATGTGCATGTTGTAGGCCTCCTCACCAGCGCAACTTATCTTGCAAGTTTCACAGTAAAGAAACTCCTCCTGCTTTGGGGTTTTCTGGAAGTTGTTGAACCGTTTAAATCCTCCCGGTGAAAAACCCGTCGTGTACGGTCGTTGCTTACTGACATCCTTCTGCAAATATCCTGCAACCGCCTTGTAAACTGCCGACTCATATGGAGTTTCGCCTGAAGCAGTTGTCCGCGGCTGTTGGTAGGACGACTGCTGGTACTGTTGTTTTGGTTGAGCCTGATAGGTGCTCACACTTGTGGTAGAACTCCCGACTGCTGAGGATGAAGTGGGGTAAGCATACTTACTACTTTGGTAGTAGCTAGAAGAGACAGCAGGAGTGCTTGGATATGCCGAACTGGTGCTACTAGAAGTTTGATACTGGTGAAGTGCAGATCCAGAAGAACCATGGGAGTAGGCGGAATAGTCGTAAGTGGCCATTGGCGGGTAAGCCGTTGCGGATGCGGCTGTGGAGCCGGATGGAACAACTGACGGGTAAACAGAAGATGCGGCAGAGTAGCTTCCCGGAGCCAGTGATGCTCCCGTGGAAGAACTAATCCCATAATTTGACTGATTGGCAGATGGATATGTTGAACCTTGCTGGCCATAATAACCAAAATAGCCAGCCATCGTAGCTATCTCACAGAAACTGTGCGGTAAGTTGTGTCTGGTAGAAACTTTCAAAGCTTGATACTGAATATGAAATGGCAAAATATGAAAAAGTGGAATTTAGACAGTGCACTTGGAAATTAAGAATAGGTTATCCAGAAAAGAGCAAGATTTTGGTGAGCAGACATCTGGATAGATACTCAGGCAAATGCTGAATGAGACCAAAAATTATGCTTTTTAAAAAAAGCATGAAGAGAACCATATTCCAAATGCTGCCTGTTTTTTTTTTGCTGGGTGAAACTTATTTTCAGCAAAATAATGGTTTGGGTATTCGTAACAGTGGGTAACTGCTGTGGTTGGTGAAACTTGCATTGTACCCACCTATTTCATAGGCCTATTGGCCATATTTTGTTGATTTTTTGAATTAATATTAATATATAGAAATAGAAAGCCCTTTCAAGTTAACACTTTTTAAACGTTTTAACGAGCTGTCTTTTTTAATTTTACACAACATCTGAGCCAGCCATTATCTGAAACAAATCATTGCAGGAAGCATGAAAGGCAGACCTACATACATAGCGTCCTAATTCAGAGGGAACCCATGCTCGCTGCTGCACAAATATGATTGGAGGGTGATTTTGTAAAACATGCCAGAACCCACAATAATCATCGTGATTTTTACAATGATTCAGCACCAAAAAGGTGAACATAACCTTTTCATGGAGATGCTGACTGAAAAAAGCTATGTTCAGCTTAGCAGTTTTTGGTAAAAAAATTTGCCAAATATCCCTAAATCCGAACTGCCTCTGTGGACCAGGAATGAGTGAGAGACATAGGAGAAGGAGAACCTTCCGAAACCCTCTGAAAGAGTGTTCGTCATGTGTTGTTTAAGTGAAAAATTTAATGATAGGACCACAAAATCCGGAAGATTCCTTCAGACGGTTTCCCATCGACAAAATTCAAGTCTGTTTGCTACGGGTGTGTCTCAATACATGTGAGCATTGTGTTTCAATGCAACACGAACACAAATTCGGTTTCACTGCGTCTGTGAATTTGGTGAAATAATTATTTTACATCTACCTACTTTTGCCGTTGCGGCTTGCTCTTGCTGTAGGCAGGTACCTATTTTTTTCTTCGACTTTCGTTTCCAATGAATAATTATGTTTAAAGTTTTGTTCAACGCAAGTTTCAATTCCAACGTTTTTTAACAATTTACCAGCCCGCAACCCTTTGAATGAGACCAAATTCACGCAGTCTCACATCAAAAGCCACACATGTTCCAATGAACTTGGGTGCCTACCTACTTAGGCAAGTTGCATTTCATAACCAAGGATGAAGGCCGTAATAAAAGGACTTTTTTCAACATTCCAGGGGAAGGTGTCACAAGTCTGTTGCAAAAAAAACAACTCTGAGGAGACAACACATATGCAGTCCAAAACTTGCTCCAAATGTGACAGGAACTTATTCTTATCGTGACCTCACAAACAGAAAACTGCAGGTAACAGTTCGGAATACCTGCCGACATTGAACTGAACGAGTTATAACCATTGCTCTGTGATATAGTTAAAGCTAACTAAACTTAACCTCACCTGACCCACACCTGTCCGAACCTATCCTGCCCTGCCTACCTCGTCCGCATCTTCCTATTCTATTTTGGTGCTTGAGCGTGTGTGAAAACTCGTCCAGTTCAGCTTTTTTCAAATTTCGGCAGGTATTCCGAACTGCAAAACCAAACTGCATGTTCCACAGGAAATACCTGGCCTAGCTAAGATGTTTGCACAACATGGAAAGCTACCTAAATCAAATTTAATCTTCCATTCGTGAAATATGACCAACTTCTATTGACTTGTTCTCAAAAGAGCCCAAGAGGACTTGGCCCAAGTCTGCAAAACGCCCGATGAATTTGGCAACGAACTAGATGAGCTCTGTGTCGTCTGTTGGATAAAATGTTCAGCTGTTGCAAGAAATCAGTCGAAACAACTCTGCAATTTTGTGTCAGTCTTGATTCTTTGTTCTCAACCTATGGCAAAAAATTTCATTAAGATGGGGAAAATAAGATGTCACAATGGGACATCCAATTTTTCTTCCAAACTTGCGGTTGTGTTGTCATCACCGGCAGCACTTTCTTTCCTTTTTATCTAGGATCCCTATTTATGCATAACATTGCTCTCTGGACAACTCTTGTGCTTTCATTTACCCGGTGTCCCAACAACTGTAAGTTTGGTTGTTGCTGATCCGAAATTTTTACCTAAATGTTCGATCTTCGCTTGAATTGCAAATTTTGCATGCTATTTCTGAATTTTGAAAGTCTGTTTGGAAATATGAAATTACAAATTATATTCAGAAAAAAAAATCCCCGCTCAGGTAGGCGCGACACCTTTCTAGAAACTGATCTTCTTAAACCATGTGCATCAGTTGTAAATAAATTACAGCAAAACGTTTTGGTTTTTAAAGGAAGTTTATTTTAGGTTTGATGTCTACAAAAAGGCTACCTTTAGGTACCTACCTATTCTGACAATGCCCATCTCTGAGCCAAGTGGAAAAATGCTGAGAAGACACCTGTTTCAGTCTAGTCGGCAAAAAAATGAATGCAAAAATCCGCCCCATAAGAAAACTAAACTGAACTCCCCAAGGAAGCAAAAATTTCACCAACTATTTTCAAAGTGAACTGTGCAGGCAAACTGATAAAATTTTGGGGCCACGGGTAAAACCTTGCCAAAGGATGCACATAAACCTTTACTTGTGCAGGGGGCCTATTTCTATTTTTGTAGGATCATAGTCAGACAAAAATGGCAGCAAATTCTCCAGCAAAGCTGCTAAGCAACAAGCAAGCTGTTGAGCAGACATCAGGAAAACATTCACCTTTTTCGCAAAACTTTGGACTCTATCGTCATGAAATGTAGGCTTATTGAATGATAAAAAAATGCAATGCACATGGTTTATAATGGGTCGAGGCCACTAGTAAGAATGGAAGACGTAAGTCCTACTAATCAATCACAATCATTTCTCTGCTAAATATTCGAATTGCTGCAAAACTTGGTACGCATTTGAACAATAATCCAGCTGATGAACTTGAAGCATGAAAAAATTGTGAAAAGATGCACTCCTGGCAGCTCTCAGGTCGGTATTAAAATTGATGCAAGCCCACACAAAACTACTTGGGCCAGAACTGTCAAGGAATTCAGCAGGTCATATTTCAAGTCCTTTCGGCATCAATGTCATAAAGAATAAACCCTGCATTGAATTGATTGCAAAATATGCTTCTGAGACGAAATGAAGTGGTACCTAGGTATCCCACAAAAATGCAAAATGATAAAAAGGATAAAATGTGCCATGGAAGGTTTTTTCTGAAACTGCATGAACTTTTGCTGTAAACAAGTGTTCACCCAGCATTTTTCCATTGAGCGGCATTTTCACAAAGCAACAAGGTAAAAACGCTGCAAGAAGGGGTGCAAAAAAGGCCTGGCATCCAGGATACTGGCAAGATCCATTTTTCGTCCAATCGATATGAGGACAAAGTCGAATCAAATTGCAGGAGCCTGGAAGCAGAGAATCATAAACATTATCTGGGTTGTGGACCAAAAGATCGCTTGCGGAAGCAGTCTTCCGCAATTTTGTGTTCATGCTCTCGGATCGAAAGGTCCTCCACTTTTTGCACCCCTGGCTGCAAGGTGCAGCATCTTGCCAACGTAAGGTCACCAAAATTTGCAACAATCTGAACAACTTACATCCATGTAACAAGGCACATTCAACAACAAAATTGGTACGGAAAAAACCACTTTATCATTTTGATCTTGGAGGATTGATAACAGCCATATCATAACAGTATTCAAAGTCTTTTAGAAGTTCAAAGGGGTTTTTCTTGGCCAAAGCAAAGCCCTGACGTTGCTTGACTGACCCAGTTGCTGCTGTGTTTTGATCGCCACTGGTTGAAGCTGACACATTCCGATTTAAAACGTAATTCGAGAACTGTTTCACGGTGGGGTGGTAATGTCGGTTCAGAAGATGGAGTTCCCAAAGAGCAGCGGAGGCAGCATTACAGTGGTCCAGCTCGATCGTTTCAGGGTTGAATGATCCACTGGAACCCTCCAAACTGGCATCAAAAAGAATCCCTGCTCTGGGGTGGAGGGTTAAGAGGTGATTAACCACAGACAAAAATGACATCACTCCATTGGGGGTGAGATTTGTTGCCACCGTTGAGAGCCTTTTGGCAAATGCCACAATCCTCTGGACTGATATCTGCTTCCTTGACTTGACAACAGCCTGCTGCAAGCATTTCAATGTGACCTCGATCTCTCGAGTCGAATTTCCGGAATGAAGATCCAAGATGTTTTTGTAGAGCAGACGATAGAATGCCAGTGGGTCGATGTTAAATATCTCGCCATGATCAGACAGGATGGTGAAGGCGGTCTGAATGCAGTGCATGATATCATTATTCGACAAAGTCCCTGACCTGCACAACTTCGTGAGAAGGTTGGTTACATCACGGCAGAATTCCACATTTATCACGTGGCTGTACTTTGCAAGCCCCTCGAGTGCTGAGCTCAGTAATCCTGTGTCATCATTTTCCATGAGGATCTTGAAGTAGATTGCAAACACGAACTTCGTCGCCTCAGTCAAATGCTTCAGCTTCACTTTCCCGCATTCCTCTGCCTTGCATTCCAGCAATTCCTTCTCCAATTTCTCCATCTTCTTCTTGTTCTTCCTTTCTTTGCGGGAACAGTAGAGCAACTTCTCCTTGTGGGTCATCCGTCGGACTTTGTTCAACTCGCTCTGTTTTTCCTCGTCCAAGTTGACCTCCTCTATCCTCAACGAAAGCAGCACGTCCAGCATATCCTTCTTGACATACTTCCGGCTCTTGATGATGCTGTGAATCTGCCGTACACACAAAAGAGTGACATACCCTTTTATGTCTTCTTTGAACAGCTTACAGATGTAATGTGAGCACAAACTGCGGACGGAGACACTCGGGTTGTTCAGCAAAACTGTCAGCAAGTTGATCAAATTCCTGGAATAGTTGAAGTGGGGATGCGTGAGAAGCAATTCGCCCATGCACTTCAGAGCCAATAACCCCAAATTCTTATCGCCACCTGAGTTCGTAACCTTCGAATTTTGCCGGCTGAATGGGCGAAACACAGCAACAAGTTGCTCCAGTTTGCTCAGGTAAATTCGGTAGCGTTTCAGGAGACGCTTCTCATAACACTGCAGTTTCTTCGTTTCCTTCTTCAGCATCACGCCTTGGTCAACATGAGTGATCTTGTAAGCAGGAATAACGTCCTTCATAATCTCCAAGATGGAGAGCATCGCCAGTCTCTTCACAGATGTTGCCACAAGATCATCGGAAACATCTAGCAGGGCCAGAAGCTCGTCAAGGTTTTTGTACTTGGTCTCTGGAAACTGCATAAATCCAATTGCAAGGGTGCTAATCGCTGCCTTGTAATTCGTCAATGCTTTTTTCCGTGCAGCATACAAACCAGCGAAAGAAAGTTTGTCATCTGATGGCACCACCAGCATGGCACTGGAACATGGATCCACTGATGAGCAAGCCTGAGCCTCCTCATGAGCACCCGCCTCCTCTTTGACTTCTTCCTTGATCTCCATAAATTGAGGAACTAAACCCTTAGATGTTTTTATTGGCAGGAGGCTACGCTTGGTACCTGTGTCGACATCTCCCGAGGACATCCTTACCGGCAGCTGATGCTCAAAATCCTTTTCAAGGCTGTGTCCATTTATCCGAGCTGATGCATCTTTGGTTGGTCTGGAATGCCTGTACAGGGTGAGTTCCTTCATGTCGACAGCCTTTTTCAAATAGTCCAGATCATCATCCTCGATCATGTCGATAAATTCCTCACCTGAAATGTCAGCAGTGCAATCTTCAACAGCATCTTTCTGGTTTCCTTTCTCGGCGATGGCTGCTTTATGATCGGCCTTCTTCCTCTGCTTGGAATTGATGAACACCTGCTTGTTGTGAACAGGTTTCCTCACCTTTCCCTTCACGACTCCCCGTCTCTTTTTCCCTGTACGACTTTTCATCTTCATGCTTTGCGATAACCTTTTTGCCATATTCGTCAGCTTGACAAAAAACAAATTAAAATCTGTGGGAAAGACAAAAAAAGGACATCTCAAAAATGTGATCTGCCATAATTTTCGTTCGGTATGTAGGTACCCAGTACAAGAGTGGATAGTTATCTAGGTAGGCCCCTACCTAATGTGAATTTGCGAGGGAACAGTGCCACTGCTCTTCGGTATTCCTTAGGGATTTGGTTTGCCAGGGAAAGTAGCATGTCGCTGCTCTGATTCCGCATAAGTGTGGTATCGAAAAACGGTGAGTGTTAAGTGGTTAATTTTTAAATATTGGTAAACTATATTTCCGGTCGAATTCTAATGAATTTAACTGACCGTATAATTCGGTCATTTTGCCCATGTTGATCAGCAAGCAGGTGTTCATTCATCATTGCTGACAAGTTGACTGCGTGTGATGAGCAGGGAGACATCGGAAATTGAAAAATGGCCTGCTCAGCTCCACTGTAAGTCGAACTTTCGAAGATGCTGCAGGTGCACGGTGACGAAAAGTCACTGTTTTGGAGGGATGGCCATTGTGGCATGCAACTACCTATTTACCTAATGAATGGCCGGACGCGGACAGGCGTAACGACCGAATTACATACTTTTGCAACTTCGCTCGCTCCATGCCACGCCGAATGTTGAGGGTGTTGAAAAATGGCTTTTGGCTGCCTAATTAAAAACACATTCAAGGGAATAAGTTTAAAATAAACTGCTTAGGTACCTAATGAAACACGAAAAGAAAAGGAAAGAGAAAACTACAGCAGTGAAACCACCGGTTAAACCCACTTCGTTTAGTTTCTCTTATTCTTCAGAGAGCGCAACGGTTCAACGGTTATGTAGACGTTCATAATCCGGATTTTTCACGCACCGTGTCCATTTTGCAAAAGCAGAAGAACGGCCTAAAAATCATTTATCTTCATTCGGACGTCCCACAACAGCACAATAAAATGCCAGTTGATTTAGGCCTACTGCAATTAATTAAGGCAATTTTACACTCATTTTCATCATTTCTGTCAAAATTGGCCTCCAGTCTTCTTGCCACTGTTTAAAAATTCACCAGTTCACGTGCGACAGGTAGGTACCTCATCTCTGATTCCCTCAGAAACTTGGTTTTCCAGGGAATGTTACCACTCTCCGATTCCGGAAATGTTTGGTTTGCCAGGGAAGAGTGTGGTGGGACTGCTCTGATTCCTTAGCAATATTTGGTTTGAGTATGGGAACGGTGCCACTGCTCTTATTCCTGACATTTGGTTTGCCAGTGAACGGTGTGTGTTGCGTTCGGCAGGTTCAACACTCGTCAATGGCCGGACCATTGGTATTTTTGCAAGTTCGGAGCCGACCAAGTTTTTTTTCAGGTGCGCCGGATGTTTTTTTCTATCATACCGTTGCGGAACGTATGCGTTTGTGTAGTCAGCAGCCAACCACGGGCAGGTTGGTAGGTTTTTTTGGTTTTTTTTCAGGTTCATTTTAGTCATCGGCCATTTGCCAGTAGTTCTGCAGGTTAGCACTTTAGCCACATCTAGAATTTTCATGGGATGGGTGAGCATGGGTCCCTTCTCCCCACACATGGGTTGGACACGGGCATCGCCGTCACGGGTGTGGGTTGGGCCTAGACATTTCTCAAAATTGGAGCCACCGCTGACGCAAACGTTGGACATTACAGAGTCACCAACAAAAAACCAACGCTGGTTTTTTTTTCCTAGGCGCGTTTTTTTTTTTTTTTTTTTTTTGCTAAAAATGTTGCGCCCGACATTCATGCAACGCTCACGGCGTGTTGATTTCCGCTGTTAGTTTGCAATGAATTTTTGCAGGAATAGCCTCAGGCCAGAGGTGCCATTTTTATGTTTTTGCATCTTTGGACAACTTTACTGAAGACAATGGGCGGAACTAGGTACGACAATTTAGGAAATTGAACCAATGAAATTGACCTCGGTTCAACATCGTCATGCACAGGATTGATTTCAGGCAGCAAAATTTGGGTGGGCCCACTGGGTGAGGGCCACCTTTCACCGTTTTGAAAAAACGGTTCCACCCGGGTTGTGAACTTCTATAATAAGCACATAAAAACAGGCAGGCGAACCCGCCGAACACGGGCCTGATTAATATGTGCCACCGGCATCAACTTCTACGCAAGCGCGAGAAAACTCGAATTCTTTCCATTGGTTCAATTTTTGAACTAATCGAAGCTCCACCTTGCGTCTGTCATGAAAGCTGTTCAGAAACGCAAAAACAACAAACAGAGCTCCTTTGACCCGAGGTTTCAGCAGTACATAAATGTATGGGAAAAATAATTCCGTTAGCGCAATTCAACACGACGTGTCGATCGGCGGGGGGAACCCCACCTCAGGGTCAAAATTTAGCATTTTTTTTTTGTTTGCTCATGTGATAGGATCATCCTTTCTGGTCATTTTGTTGAAAACCAGAGGTAAATAGTTGCTTTGGTTTTCTCACATGAGCAATTTAAGCGAGGCATCTCACAATATTGTTCATCTGAAATGCCATCAATCAAACTTCATTTTCTCGGCTTCATTTTTTTCCAAAATTTCCATTACAAAATTATTGATATAACTCGAGAACCCTTTGCGGGAAAGGCATGAAATTTGGCATGCTTGTACGTGAATCTTATCCCAAAAAAATGTTCTCGTCGGATTTTTTATAAAAGGCAGCGTTTTCAAGTTATGTCTATTATCATTGCAAAGATCAGAAATTATTTCGCAAAATGCGAAAAATTGCCATTTGCTGTCCGCCTATATGGAAATATCTTGGGAACAAAGGCAGATATCAAAAATCCGAGAACATTTTTTTCCTGGCATTTTCAGGTACCAGATGCCACAATCTCAACTTTGTCTCACAGCCCTGAGTCTAGTTATATCAATGATTGAATAACTAGACTCAGGGCTGTGAGACAAAGTTGAGATTGATCAATGTCTAATTATGCAGCATATATTTAACTCCAAAAGGAAATAAAAAAAGATACAATCTTTTCTATTGGTCCATGGGGACTGCCACATTTCAGTTGTTTCCGTTTCAAATTTCACTAAAATCGGTCCACCGGTTCAAAAGTTACAGCTAATTCAATACGCGTTGTACGTTATGTGGGGTTCCCCCCAACAACGCAACATTTGTGCAAAAAAACGCGCCTCTGAATCTGATGTTTTTTCGCGCCGCAAATATTTCTGCGCATCGGTGGGGAACTCCAAAAAACGCCACCCAGTACCTACCGACCCACTCAGCCTCTCAGGACTCTTCTCTGGACGGAAGCAGTCCCCAAATCCCAATTACGGCAGGTAGGTAGTACCGGAAGTGACTAAAACGCTGAACCTGCTTGTCCTGCTGGTAATGGCCAGGTAAGGGTTAGGTTAGGGTTAGGTGAGGTTAGTTTAGATTAGGATAACCTTATCTAACAATAACCTAACCCATTTAACCATTACCAGCAGGACAAGCAGGTTTCCAGCAGGACAAGCAAGACAAGCAGGACAAACAGGTTCAGCGTTTTCGTCACGCCCGCTATTACCTAGGTATATTTCTTGAATTCGAACTAAGTCCACTGAAGAATGCCTGATCTCAAACTGTTGCCGCCCTTTTATTCAGCCTGTAACCACAAAGCTCCGAGCAAGAACCATGGTTTTATAATGAACTACCCAGTACCCAGGTTCCTGCCAACCAACCCACCTTCACATCCAAAAATTATGAACTTTTTGCTTCGCAGTATTCTGGAAGTGAGGTGAAATTTCGCAACAACTGTTGTTCTTACCGACGCAAGCTTTCTAAATTCAAGTAATTTTCCGCAACAGGGTCGCCTTCAGGTCCAAAATTCTACCAATTTTCTCTCATCAGAAAAGAACAAAAAATCCAACAAAGACCGGACATTTTGGACGCCTGGTGGAAGAAACAGCAGACGACAACTGAGACAAAAAAGGGACCACCTCAATTGATCTTCAAAGCTTCCGAAATTTTAACTTGGGAATGGTTTTTTCCAAAGCGTTTTTTTTTTCGTTGTCAGCGAAAAATGCAATCAACCATTTCATATTCTCTTATCCTTTCTCTGGTGCGTGCAAAACAGATTCCAGGAAGACCAAATGATCAGAAAATGGGAGGGCCCATCCCAAACTTGGCAGCTCCTGGCTGTGAAAATTCATGCTGTTTGAATAAAAAATTCCAAGAAAGCAGACTCCATGAAGCGATTGGCGAAATGTGTGGTGGACAATCCGATCAAGGCAGAAAATTTGTGCCTACTCCATCCGGAAAAGCAATCCGTATCAAGGAGTGCGTGTTTCCAGTTGCTGCGAAGCATTGCTTAGCAGTTGGAAACACGCATTTCTTGACACGGAAGCAACGCAGAGGGGAACATGAAATTAGATAAACACCAGTTAGTGACGTACGACAAAGATCGTGTCCGGTGGTCTGGATTTCACTCCTTGAGTTTAGGCCGCTTGGGGTCTCTAGCAAAGACGCTGGAGCTCGAGCGGGTGTCCCAAGATGCTGAGGTGA
This sequence comes from Sinentomon sp. SZTP_YWyxl, assembly GCA_030068105.1. Lineage (NCBI taxonomy): Eukaryota > Metazoa > Arthropoda > Protura > Sinentomata > Sinentomidae > Sinentomon > Sinentomon sp. SZTP_YWyxl. The sequence goes on along the minus strand of JASGXE010003989.1, from coordinate 10,961 downwards.
GACACAAGGCGTGATGCATGTGCGTGACTTTATAAAGTCGACGCTGTGGCAATGTCATTCGGAATTTCAGTCTCTTTCACCGATTTGGCCATTTCAGCAGACTCCTGATCCACGAAAATAAAATTATTTACTGCGCGTCAAAATTGTTCGTACATATTGGTGATACGTGCGCATTTCTAACTCAGAAGAGGAGCCAAACAAAAAAACAAATTCAGAACCATATCCGCGGACTGTATGCCAGCGGCGGAATTAATGTACTAAAACATGTAAAAAATTGCGACCGTTCGGATCTTGGCAAAAACTATATGCTGCAGGGATTAAGCACCATATCTTTTGTAACCGAGGTCAAAATCTGACACCTCTATATTATATAAAAACTGGGGACGGAGTCCCCCCGCCGTCGCATTCGTAGGACATTTTTTTAAAAGTAAAAAAAGACCGATGCCGAGGAAAGGCGCACGAAACATAGTGCATCAAAGCACGATGTCAACAAATAAGGTCATGTTTCATTTTGTCAGAAAGGGAGTGAATTAGATTAATTGGTGTCAACCTCTCCATTATGGCATTGGAAAATTCAATTTTCGCCAGAAAAAGATTAGGTAGATAGGTAGGCGAATCAAGTTATTGGATAACACGACAAGTGGCATGCAAAACAAGTAAAAAAAACGGAACAAAACGAATGGAATAAAAGAATGGAAACAAAACGAACCTTGGCAACAGTTCACATCTTGCAAAATTTATGCAGTGGCAGGGTCCCAAAAGTTCAAAATGAACAGGCTCCAAGCAGGTGTCAAATATTGTCAAAAACAAAATTCAGTGGCCGAGCCAAATTCCAACATAGTCAAATAGTGCAGGTAAACCAGAATGCATGTACCCTAACAGTGATTTCAGTAAAAAATGAAGAAGAAAAAAAGGGGGGAGCGAATAAGTAAATTGCAAAAACCTCTAGAACGCTTTGCTAAACTCTGGCGCTTAAATTTCTACCGGCTGCAAAAAGAACAAAAGAAAGAAAGAAAAGGACACAGTTAAATGGGAAAAACACATGGATGGGTACATTAATTCCGCCGCCACTTTACTGCACTTCAGGAGGTGCGAGTGAACGAAAGGGGTGGAAATTTTCTTCTCCCAAAAGCTCAAAAGCAAAAAATGTTCCAGCAGCCTATAAGACTTTGTTTGGCCATGGATAATCCCCTGGTTGTCGCCTCATTTGGACACGAGAGTTTGGACGCGAGACGATTGGCCACACCTTGTTTAGGCTAGCTATGCCCAAATGTCTCGCGGTAAAAAACGTCTCGCTTTAATAACGCCCACTGTCTATAAATAAACTTCTCGCAGCCATGGGACCGGTGACTGGGGTAGAACGACCTGAGGCAGAAGTGGACTGAGGCAGAATTTTTGCATTTTTGGAGGCTGATTTCTTTCTTTCTCCGGGTTGGGTTAGGTCAGGTTACGTTAAGTTGGGTTAGGACAGGTGTAAGCTACCACCTCCATGCAAAAACTCCCTCCAAAACTCCCTCCTTTGTCCAATTCTACCTCAATCCACTTCTGCCTCAGTCCACTTCTGCCTCAGTCCGTTCTATCCCAGTCCCCAGATCCGCAGCCATAAATGTCTCGCAGCCATAAATGTCTCGCAGCCATAAATGTCTCGCAGCAAAAACGTCTCGCGGAAAAATGTCCCGCCGCCGAAAAAAATGCCCCGCGGCATCAAAATGTTTCCCGCCCAAAGGAACAATCAAAGTCTGTCTATTCGCATGGGTTTTCGTGAAAACAGAAAGAAGAATGAACGCTTCTGAAAAGCTTCGAGAAAAGCGAGATCTCTCGTTGGGAAAATCTCGAAAACCCCATTTCGTTCATGAGAAACAAGGAAAAGTCAACTCGAAAACTGCAATGTTCAAAATGTTCATTTTCAGAATGAAGAAGGGGCATGGAGTTTCATCATATTTTCTTCAGTGGACACGGACAGTCAACCGCTCCTGCTTTGATTGCAGTCACCCCCACCTTCAGCCCCTCCCACCAATTTTTGTCCATCGTTTGCGCCCAATTTTCAGCGTTTGCGCCGTTCCGTTTTCGAGATGTTGACGCCTCGTGGTCAAGCAGTGACGCCTCAAGTGATCAAACTGCATTTTGCAGGCAGGTTTCCCTTCGACGCCGGTTTTCAGCGTGGACGTCGCTGCCGTTTTCAATGTATTATTGACCTGTGAAAGTGGGGGGGGGGCAATTTCACGTGAAGTTGGCCCGCCATTGGGGGGCCCATTTTTCCAAAATAGTCTGAGAACTGGGATTTTGCAGGCAGGTTTCCCTCCGTTAGCGCCCGGTTTTCACCGTTTGAACCGCACTGTTTTCGAGATATTGACGTGTCAAAGTGGGAGCGCCAATAACTTCACGTGAAGTTGCCCCCCACCATTTTTACAAAATCGTCTGACCGAACTTGGATTTTTGGCAGGTTTTCATTCGTTGGCGCCGGTTTTCACATTTTGCGCCGACGCTCCATGCTCGGTCTGCCCAAGTCCTGTCCAAGTTAACTAAAGAGAGGATTCTCCTTTAAGTCCTCCTTTAAGTTATCTTGGTCCCGTCTTCCGAGTACCAAACACCGCTGTGGGACAAAATCCAACTGCAAAAGTTGTTTCTCCTGAGGCTCCGGTACCCCCGGTGGCAACTATTCTTTTATGTCTTATTTGTATGACCTTTATCGAACAACTTGCGACGAATTCTTCAGAAATTCGGTTTGCCAAGGTCCCGCCGCCACCCCCTTATTCCTCAAAATTTCAGTATACCTGGGCACAGCGCCACTGAGTTTTGGTTTGCCGGGGAGCGTATTTGATTAATCTACGCATTCTGAATACTCGGGCCAGATGAGATTTGTGTCAGACTTTTGAAGCACGGGGCAATGTTATTCCCCATCTAGTAAGCGCTGTTAAATGCATTCCTTCATGTGATGTGTTTTGCGGCGCATGAGAAATGGGGAATTACATTGCCCCATTGCTGTCAAAAGTCTGAAAAAATCTCCAATGACCCGGGTATTCAGAATGGCTCCGTATACGAATCGGGCACTTTTGCATCTTACCCCATGTGAAAGTCCCGAGCCACAAAAAAGTGGGGAAAACTATTATTACAGACATATAAAAAAATGGGTTTGGTGAGGTTGGGATAGGTTAAGTTACGCGAGGTTAGTTAGGCGAGGTTAGGGCAGGTTAGGTTGGTTAGGACTGTTTGGAGGTTTGGTCAGATTTTTGTGCTTTTTTGTCCAAGCGCCAAATCTGCATATGCCTCGATCGTATAGATAAATTCCGGGGAACAATGCCATGCACTTCATTGATTGCATTCCTTACTGGATTCCACCCCCCCTTTAAATACTCGTGTGCTTGTCATGCCATTTTGGCCTACTCCTCTGAAGGGGGGTCTCTGATGCTTTTTTTCTCTGACGCGGGTCTCCGAACTTTCGTCTCGCACTACGCTGAGTTGAACTATGCCATGGGAATTGGAAAAAGGTCAAAATCAGCGAAATCGACTGGGCTCAGAGGTGAGTTCAGTTGCACATTTTTTTCCCAATCCACTTCCGCATGCGTGTCTCTGATTGGCTGTTGGGAATTCCAGCCAATTTCAACATCCAATTTTCAAAACCTGACTTAACCAAACCTAACCTGACCTAACCTAACCTGACCAAACCTAACCCCATTGCGACCCTCTAGAAAGAGTTACGAAGCGGTGGCAAACACGCCAAATGGCAAAAAGCGGTGGCAAGGCAAAAATGCGAAAATTGATGACGTCACAAATTGAGACGACGTGATTGGCTGCAGCGAGCTGCTGGTCCACGGAAGTGGATTGGAAAAAAAAATTATGCAGTTCAGCGTGGCCACAGGAAGGACTGAAACTGCAAGAAGTGACTCAACTCCACATTTTTCCAGTCGATTTCTCTGATTTTGGCCTTTTTCTAAATCCTGGCCTTGTCAAATGACGCCTCCGTTTTTTTAGTTTTTATTTATTTATTTGTTTTTTAATTTGTGCCAGCCGAAGCTGGGAACCAGGGTTGGTCGATCGCATACAGCGACGGAGGAAGAAGAGTGGCTTACTTTATTTCCATGCAACCTTCTTCATCCCCTTCCTGTCTTTCTCCTCTAACCTCTTCACTCCCTCCCCTCTCTCCAGTGGCGTAGCTAGGAATCGCGGGGCCCCTCCGCAAACAAGTCTTGCGGGGCCCCGAAATTACCAGTAAATTTTTAATTGCAAATGATACTCATACAGTATCAAATCAGCACACAAGTTTGACTTGTTTTTCCTTTTCTTGCTTTCTTACACTTGATAAGTTCATTTGTCATCAAAAATCATTGCAGCTTTTATTTTTGGTGCCGTTTTTGAAGTGCCGCGCAGGGCCCCTTCGGCTGCGGGGCCACCCGCGCCGCGGGCTCAGTCGCCTCTCTCTTCGGCAGATCTCGAAAATTAAAATCTGTAAAGTCAGAAATGTGATTCCCTTGGGAATGGGGCCACCCCTCCGATTCCTTGGAAATTCGGTTCACCAGGTCACACTATCACCAACTTTGATTTGAGGGAACGACTCCACGAATTCGACGAGATTGCTTCTTTTTTTTATTTTAAAACCCTGTGACGCAGATTTTGGCATTCTTACACGTGTATGGTTATCGCTGTGCACGGGACGGAACATCGCCTTATTTTTTACCCAAAAATAGCTGCTGTGGCCAAAGCAGAAGAGCTTGTGTTCAAATTTTGCACAGAAGTTGTCTAGATTGGTTCCAAAGAGTGCGCAAAATTTGAACAAAATCGGTCCAAAAAGAAAAAAGTTTTTGCCGAAACTAGGTTCCCCCCTTTTACTCTTCGTGCTTGCCAGTATGGGCTGGCCAGTCTCGATGTCAGACGCAGCTTCTTCTCTGTAGTCGACTTCACTTTGTTGCTGTGATAAGCTCGAAACATGGAACTAGATTAGCATTCGGCGAAAGCAGTTATGCAGCAAGCTATGATCTTGCAAGAGGTGCAGGTGTAGCCAGATAGACAGAAGATTTCTTCACAGCAAAAGAACAAGCTTGGGATCCAGAAGACAAGGGATAGCGACTATATACTATGGTAATAACGTGTAGACAACTTGTTTGACCGACCCCGAACATGCCACTTCCAATACGACCGATTCGTTAATTGTTTGGTTTGCCAAGGTTTGCTTTTTTGTTTGGTTTGCCAACTCAGAAATTCAGGTCACATTGTCACTGCTCTGTGATTACTCAGAAAACTGATTTCTCAGGGAATTGTGCCACTGCTCTTGAATCCATAAAATTGGTTTGATTCCTCATTGCCATTGTGGTTGTTACAATCCTGAAAGCAGCGTAACACGCATGATATCTGAGCTAGGATGGAGCTCCCTTGCTGAACGACGGAGGGTCTCTAGACTCGCGGGCCTTTTCCAGGGACTAAACAATGTTGGTGGATGGTCCAGTTTGAAAGAAAATCTGCTTCCTCCCACTTGTTGAGGGAGGCATGATCATGATTTTAAATTAGCCTCCATCCGTGCTACTAAGGATGTTGGGAAATTCTCATTCGTTGTTAGGACTGTAAATGAATGGAACTGTCTGGATAAAAGGGTTTTTGGTTCTGGTAGACTGGTAGAGATTTAAGTGTGAGGAGTTTAAAATGAATATTCTCCAAGCAGTCGCATGATATGTTTCAAGAGAAAGGGTTTGATCTTAATTTGTGAGCTTTTTTTTCTCTCTCTCTTCAGTCCATGTGTTGTAAGTTGGAGAATTTACCATTTCTGTTTGTTGGAGGATTTACTTTCCTTTTTTTACCACTATGACAATGCTTGTTAGCTGCTTAAGTCTCTTTTTGTTGGCTTGCGCTGGGCTGTGCCCTTGCAGTGTTTAAATTAAATTAAAATTAAATTAACTGCGAGCAAAACACAACTTATTTGCAGCCAATTGGTAGGAAAACAGAATTTTGATGACGGAAGATGATATAGTCGCTATCCGCTAGTAACAATTAGTTGTGGCCTTTGGCTTACCCTTATCTCCCTGATATGGTAATAGAACAATAATAACACTCACACAGAAACTGATTTCATTTGATTATTTGGGATTCAGGATCCCCTGCAAAGAATCTTACTTGTTTTCATGCTGACAGCAAGGATGGAGAGAAGATGAATGACGATGGAGGGAATAAATGATGGAATTTTGGGTTAGTTACTCTATACGTGTGTATGTTATGACCTTTGTATTTTCACTCATTGACAGCTGCCTCGTCCGCATCCGGGGGGGGGTTGAGGGAACCTAGCCTGCTAGGGGTTCTTCAGCCGGCTTCCAGCACGGATGCGTCGCCTGACGGCTGAAACGTGCATCGTAATAAAATCATAAAAAGTATAAAACTGTGCACGTGCTGCCATCTATGAACGCTAAAACCACTTTAATATTTGATGAACAAACGGGCATTGTCTCAAACACAATTCAAGTCAAACATTTAGCTTTCCTTCTGGGCGCAGAGGAAAGACATTGGGCACATAAAATCTCATTTGTTTCCAAGAGCTTGGTCTGGGCAAATGTGGGTGTGGGTATGGGATCAAATGCTGAAAGGGTATCAATAGGAGCAGAAGAATAGGTTAATGTATTTTAAGTTAGAATAGGTTAACTTCTTCCGGTCCAGAACGCCAGACGTTGGTGCTCATATGGATGCACTACACAAACCCAATGCATTGTTATGCAGTGGCACGAAGCAATAGTGTTCCAGACACAAAGACCAGACAATGCAGCAGAGATAAGTTAAGTAGGACCAGAGCGCCCTATGTGGCACTCTGGACTATCGAGATAAGGCCACTGGCCACACACTTGTCTGGTCCTTTTCACAGAAATGGAAAGCAGAGTGTCACACATGGCACCCTGGACTTGGTGACAAAGCAGTTGTTTTTGATTGGACTTTAAAAGGTTTATGCAACCATCAATTTCATTATTATTTTTCATCTAAGTTTCTTCATCTCTCTGTCTCTCTCCTCCGTGCGTATACTCTCTCTCTCCCAGTCTCTCCTTTTCCATGACGATCGATCATTCTTCAGCTTTTCCCTGACATCACATTTTTTTGATTTTCCCCGAGTTTTTACGTGATTACGACTCTCACTGACTTGGTCCTTGACGCTTCACGACTGTGGTGACGATATAATATCACACGATGCGGCATCGTCTCATTCAAAAGAAATGTGTGCCAATGACGGTGCCACTTCGCTTACGGCAGAGAGATCATGTTGGGGTAATTCCACCTCCGATTTGCGAGGCAGATTTTTGCCATCTGCTGCAATGTAAAAAATTTTAACTACCTGGACGAGGTAGCGCTACCACTGTGATGTTCTCTCTAACGTAATAGCTTCAAAATTTCATGTGTCTATGAAAGAAACTTGATTTAACACTCCCTTCAAACAATCAAAGACTAGCACTTCACTAAAAAAATTCAATTTTTTGTTGATTTAATCCAGCCGAAGCTGGACCAGGGTGGTTCCAACGTCAAAGCGTGGCCCTGGAGGTAGGGGGAAAACCCAGTCTGTGAGGACCAGGTAAAAAAAACCCCTCCTTGCAGCCCCAGAAAGAAGCTGCGCTTGCAAATAAAGCGAAGGAATTGCCAAGCTTCTGTCCGCTGCCCAAAAATTCCATTGTCCCCATAAATTCCTTTTTTTTTTTGTTGATTTTAAAACCCCGTTTGTGCGAACGGTATAGGTCGTCGCTGGGGGAGGTATCAGGTTGGGGGAAAACCCGGTCCGTGAGGACCGGATAAAAAACCCCCTCCTTATACCGTGTTTACATCTGAATTTTTAATGATCATTAAAAGGAAGCTCATTAATCGAAACTGTCGATTAATGAGCTTTGAACAGCAACAGTGAAATATGAGCGTCCTTACAGACCAAGAGGACCCGGGTTCGATACGCAGCAGCACCATGAATTTTTCAGATTCCAAAAAAATTATTTTCATTTTTGGTGGACATTCGAAGCTGTTCCATCTTTTTCTTTTCTGGAATATGGTGTCCTTGAATGGCCAGCAACATTTCTGCAGCATGATTTGTCGAATTTGTGCTTCTGTTCGTTCAAAAGTGCTCAAGCAACCGCAAAACCACGAAACGTTTTGAACGTCATTCAAAATAAATTATGTTCGGAACATAATTTCAATAAATTATCTTCCTGATGACGTTCCCAATGATCATTAATTTTTAACGTTCACATCTAAAATTAATGACAAAAACTGAAAAATAAATTATGTTCCGGAACGTCATTAATCGAAAAAATTGGAAAAAAGCGTTTACACTTGCGATTTTGATGATCATTAACTTTTTAATGATAATTAAAAAACAGATGTAAACAGGGTATTACAGCCCATAAGAATTGCAAACCAAATAAAGAGAGGATGTGGAAGGTAGTCTTTGGGAGAACCTTTAACCACATCTCATCTGGCTTCTGCCACAAGCCAGCGGCACTGCAACTGCCGCAGCTTTTGAGATTACTTCTTCCTCCGTAGCGGTTTTCGACACCGCCTTTTCTACATGTTTGAACATTCAGACTTGCTGAGCTGATCACACAGGATAAGGTCATGCGCATATTATTTGGGAGAGTGTTTGGTTGTTTAAATTTCAAGAAAGTTACAAACTCATCGACAATTTCGGGTGGTTCAAAGATGAACGTTCTCAGGGTGAACACGTCGAACAATATCTCCGCCTTAAGACATCAAAATCGATGCATGAAGCGCGGACAGCTGATTTTAAGCTGACAAGCATAAAATGTGTTTGTGCTGCCATCTTTGAACGCAAAAAAGAAATCGAATGTTTGGAATTGACACAAAGCAGTCTGACAATGCAACAATTGGAGAGAATTTGCACGCTGTCCATGTTGGTGGACACATGCACCATGTCCATTGGTGGTATCCAGACAGCACATAGTGTTCTCGATTGCAAGGTGTCCACCGAATTCGCAACAAAAAATACCCGAAATTTCAGGTTTTCCACGACAACACCCATGTTGCGCTTCGGCAACGCATTGTTTGCCGGGGCCCACAAGGCGTTTGCCCCCCGACCTCAGAAAAAAATCCCTGGGGGCGCCAACGCCTTCAGCGCCTGTGGGCGCCAGGCATCCAAATCCGGCCCTGAACGAACACCTGCGCACACAGCTTCACCAAATAATTGGAATTTATTTTCATTTTCAAATTTGAAAGGGGCCACATCTGGGCATTTGAAAAATGATGTTCTGACAAATTGTCATGGTGAGGTACTTTTTGGCATAAAAACAACCACGAACAACAATTATTCGTGAAATTTTTGTCGGTACTTAAAATTTGTCAGTTTAACGACTAATTTCTCTGGTTCTTATCAATTTTTCCAACACACCCTTAATTTTCCAAGTAATCCAGGTGCTAACACACATGCACTGAATTTTCCAGACATTCCAGGTCGATGGACACCACGAAGTTTGCTTTCCTTCTTGACTGAGGGAAAAGACATTGGGCGCATGACATCTGATTTACAGGGTTCCCACAACTTTTTGAATTTTCATTTCCCTGACTTTCCCTGACTTTTGTCAACCCATTTCCCTGACTTTCCCTGACCTTTGCCGAGCCATTTCCTGACCAAACTGAAGAAAAATGTAGCTTCCAAAATACCAAAATTAAGTGTTTCTTCAAAGCCCACCGCATGCGTTACGGTGTCTGAGGCAGGCAGAAATTTACAAATTTAAGTGTTCATTTTGGCCTCAAAATTTCATTTCTAGATCATTCTCAGGCTCACGGGATCCTGATGATCCATATGAACCTTTGCAATTTTCCCTGACTTTCCCGGACTTTTCGCATATTTTTGGGCATTTCCCTTTCTTTCTCTGACCTTTGATTCATTTCCCTGACTTTCCCTGACCTCGCCTGACTTTCCCTGACTGTGGGAACCCTGGATTTATTTCCAAGGAGCCATAAGTCTGGGCAAATGCAATTGATCGAATGATGAAAGGGAATCGAGGAATCAGCAATTTCATCATTTTTCAGCCAAAAGTTTCTTTCTCCCCTTTCTGACTCTCTCCCTGCTCCCGCTGTCTCTGGCCGTGGGAATATTTTGGTATTCTGGCCAGTGGATTTGCATGGTCAACATCGCCACAGATCCGAATTGAAAACTGAAAAAAAGATCTAAAACATTTGACTGCAGTCCTGGCCATATTTGAACACAAAGATCCGGAGAAAGCTTTTAAATAACGATCAGGAAAATGAAAACATCTGTAAGGTTTTCCCCTACCAGCAGAGAGCGTTGCAGCCACGTTCCTTTTGGGTGGCAAGAACCGTGGCAGCAACGTTCCTGGCCACGTGGAATTACCGAGAAATGGCCGTCTCCAAATAACGTTGCAAACACCGTGGCACCCAATGGCCGCCACAGTGGATTTCCGTGATGTGCAAAAACTGAAAAATTCACCGTTGACGAGGAATCGAACCCGGCAACTCGTGACTATGAGACTAATACTCTACCCACTGAGCCATCCTGTCTTCGACAAAAGCTGTACTTTATTTCTTGCTTATAGGTACAGGGTGTCCATTTTATCTCCAACAATAATGGGAGCCGTCTGTTTCTTCACCGCAGATGTTTTGTTCGGTACACTTTCTGCGTCGTCTGCATGTTCCACGTCAAACTAGACCCAAGTCCGCCTTCCGGTTGGCGAATTTGTCAAACACACCGGATTTCCCAACCTAGTCATACGTTATAGGTACGCAATTTTCTGACCAATCACGCACTTCATTTGATTGAAACTTATCTAAAGCTAACTTAACCGAACCTAACCCGTCCACCAACACTGCCTCAGTGTTCGCACAATGCCTCTGGTCAGCCTACTCTCTATTGTGAAGAATTTTTTTTCAGATTTTTGCCATGGGTGGGATTCGAACCCACCAACAATGGAGAACATCGATTTTGCGAGCGGACGCCTTATCCACTCGGCCAACCGGTCAGCTGCCGGAATTCCTCCTGG
>JASGXE010003988.1:0-37518 GCA_030068105.1 Sinentomon sp. SZTP_YWyxl | reverse complement strand
GGCTGTCTCCTTCAGAGACTGGATCTCAGCTTCCTGACAAATAGGCACCCGCAATGCAAGCGTGCCGTCCCGGATTGCAGCTTAATCAGGATGGATGAGACAAACTGGGCAAGACTTCCTGCGGCTTTTGAAAATGAACTCTACATTCCTTGGTTTCAACCCAAGCACATTGGTCTGCAGCGTGCCTAGCAGAAACTCCCAATTGATGGATCACGGACGTTTTTTTTTTAATGTCGTTTTCAGAACTGGCGCTCCTTTGTACCATCATCACCACTCAGAGTGGTGCGAGAGAGATTGCGAAGCTGGCTGGTTTCAGGGGAGAAGTAGAGTTGTAAATTGGCATCAGAAGTGGTTGGCCCCAATTTCTCACTCAAAAGCGTGGCAATAATTTTCCATCCTTCCATCATTGGCAGTGGAAATTGCTGGAAATTCATTTGAACTTGTTGCAATTCTTGCGGTATCTCAAGTGTTGGGTATTGCCTTCGAAATTATACAGCATGGCAAATTGCCACGAACTTGATAAGCATGCAAATTGCCACGACTTGTGGATGTGGTAATTGCACTACTTGCCAGCACATTGTCGTAAAAGCGTGAAATGAAATATCGACAGAGAAAAAATAGGTCAAACTGCAAAGGAGCGAAGCTGACCCATGGATGTTGACGGGGATTCAAATTAACATCCACCGGTCCAATCTCGTAGAATTTTTCCGTAGCCGGTAGACGAAGCTCCTGGCCCACCCTGAAGCACATGACCAAGGGTCGGCTTGTATAGTTTTGATCAGCCGTTGTGTAGTAGAGCCAGTAGAAAGAATGTGCTCCTGGACGCACTTCGACATAGCCCCATGCCTGTTTGCCGTCGGGATCCCTCGCAGATCTGCTTCCATGGTGGATGCTGAAGCCTGGAACGTTGTTCAATAATTGAAAAAGAAATCCATGAGCGTTCGATTTGCTTGACACCAGGTGGGGCAGACATCCACTGTCACTGGGCCACGCAGCGGATTTCAATTGTTGCGGTTGGACCTTTTGGTGCCTGCATTCTTTCGTTTTTACAATTGCAACTGTTATGTAAGTGCAGAGACAAACTTTTCTATTTTCGTCGTCGCCATACCTATACAAGGTGTAAATAAAAGTGAAGGAACTGCGCTTCATTTAACATGGAGTCAAATGGGAGCAGAAATGGACCAAAATGTGTACTGCTGGATTGCGGCGTATCAAGGCGGAGTGCGCTACGAAAGACATGCGAGTGAATGGCGGACCGCGGTGCGATGCCCACAGAAAGTTAAATTTCTCCTGAACAAAGCGACGGTTTTTGATGCGGCTTGCTGTGGTGCAAGCTGAAAAATGAGCGCTTCCACACATGTATAATGATTGCAACCTTTCGTCGGGTAAAATCTAAACCATTTGAGTAACAAAAGTGCTCAAATTTCGGTGTTATAAAATTCCGGGTTCCTGCCAGGCATTTTCAAAGATTGTGCAAATTTTCCGTTACAACATGGTTACGGTCAGCGGAAGAGTTGTAGAGGAAGCCTTCTAGTTTCCAAAAATACCAAAATCGTTGAATTTGAACACCATTTGGCAATTTTATGGCCTGGGACCGCGGCCCCTTCCCCCGCTCAAAAACGAAACGATGCATCGTTTCGTTTTTGAGCGGGGAAGAGGCCGCGACTCCCAGGCACAAAATTGCCAATGGTGTTCAAATTCAACGATTTTGGTATTTTTGGAAACTAGAAGGCTTCCTCTACAACTCTTCCGCTGACCGTAACCATGTTGTAACGGAAAAATTTGCACAATCTTTGAAATGCCTGGCAGGACCCGGAATTTTAACACCGAAATTTGAGCACTTTTGTTACTCAAATGGTTTAGAGTTTTACCCGACGAAAGGTTGCAATCATTATACATGTGTGGAAGCGCTCATTTTTCAGCTTTGCACCACAGCAAGCCGCATCAAAAACCGTCGCTTTGTTCAGGAGAAATTTAACTTTCTGTGGGCATCGCACCGCGGTCCGCCATTCACTCGCATGTCTTTCGTAGCGCACTCCGCCTAGATACGCCGCAACACCGCAATGCACTTTTTGTGCCACGAAAATCCCGGAGTTCGCTCACTTGTTCTTTTACACACCTTGGTATAGGTATGGCACGAAAATAGAAAAGTTTGTCTCTGCACTTACATAACAGTTGCAATTGTAAAAACGAAAGAATTGCAGGCACCAAAAGGTCCAACCGCAATGAAATCCTGGACTGCGTGGCCCAGTGACAGTGGATGTCTGCCCCACCTGGTGTCAAGACAAATCGAACGCTCATTGGATTTCTTTTTTCAATTATTGAACAACGTTTCCAGGCTTCAGCATCCACCATGGAAGCAGATCTGCGAGGGATCCCGACGGCAAACAGGCATGGGGCTATGTCGAAGTGCGTCCAGGAGCACATTCTTTCTACTGGCTCTACTACACAACGGCTGATCAAAACTATACAAGCCGACCCTTGGTCATGTGGCTTCAGGGTGGGCCAGGAGCTTCGTCTACCGGCTACGGAAACTTCTACGAGATTGGACCGGTGGATGTTAATTTGAATCCCCGTCAACATCCATGGGTCAGCTTCGCTCATTTGCAGTTTGACCTATTTTTTCTCTGTCGATATTTCATTTCACGCTTTTACGACAATGTTGCTGCAAGTAGTGCAATTACCACATCCACAAGTTCGTGGCAATTTGCCATGCTGTATCAAGTTCGTGGCAATTTGCCATGCTGTATAATTTCGAAGGCAATACCACCACTTGAGATACCGCAAGAATTGCAACAAGTTCAAATGAAATTTCCAGCAATTTCCACTGCCAATGATGGTAAAGGATGGAAAATTATTGCCACGCTTTTGAGGGAGAAATTTGGGCCAACCACTTCTGATGCCAATTTACAACTCTACTTCTCCCCTGAAACCAGCCAGCTTCGCAATCTCTCTCGCACCACTTCTGAGTGGCTGATGATGGTACAAAGGAGCGCCAGTTCTGAAAACGACATTAAAAAAAAACGTCCGTGATTCCATCAATTGGGAGTTTCTGCTAGGCACGCTGCAGACCAATGTTGCTTGGGTTGAAACCAAGGAATGTAGAGTTCATTTTCAAAGCCGCAGGAAGTCTTGCCCAGTTTTGTCTCATCCATCCTGATTAAGCTGCAATCCGGGACGGCACGCTTGCATTGCGGTGTGCCTATTTGTCAGGAAGCTGAGATCCAGTCTCTGAAGGAGACAGCCGAAAGTGAAACGCAAGAATTTTCTGGCTGGATTTTTTGGAATTCGAATTTTGCCTGCTCGTGAATTATGTTTCCACCATAGCGAAGCATTAGTCAATAAGAATTCTCTTAATCTCGAAATGTGATTAATTAATTATTTGGAGGTGAGATGATGGAACAAAGGAATACTAGTTCTAAGAACGACACTGACAAAAACGTCCGTTAATCCACCAATTGGGAGTTTCTGTTGGGCCCGCTGCAGACCAATGTTGCTTATGCCTGATGGTTGAAACGGGGATATGGAGTTCCTCTCCAAAGCCTCCAGATGTATTGCCAAAAGTTTTTTCTGATCCATCCTGAATGAGCTGCAATCCGAGACGGCACGCTGGCATTGTCGCGTGCCTACTTGTCGGAAAGCTGAGATCCGCAGTCTCTGAAGGAGATAGCCAAAAGTGACACGCAAAAGTTTGGGTTGGATCTCTTGGAATGGGAATTTTCGCCTGCTCGGAATTATGTTTCCACCATATCGAAGCATTAGTCAATAACTATTCTCCTAATCTCGAAATGTGAAACGCCGTTTATTGCAGGTATGCAATTGCAAGTGCAGGTGTTTGTGCCTGCAGGACGCATAAAAACGAAAGTTCCGCTGCTTGTCCGGAAGCCGCACGCATTCCATCGCTTTTACAAATCCCGTCGAAATTTGCTCCAAGAACTCGTCGGGGATGGAATTCCAATGGGCAATGCTTCACCCCTTTCGCAAATTTTTTCTTCTCTCAAATTTCGCAGACTGACCACGCCAACATCCTGTTTGTCGACAATCCCGTCGGAACCGGTTTCAGCTACGTTGACGACCCGAGTCTGCTTGCAACGAACAACAAACAAATTGGAATTGATTTGACAGCGCTGATGAAGGGCTTCCTCGACGAACATCCCGAGTTCCAAAGTGTTCCATTTTATGCTTTTTCCGAATCGTACGGAGGGAAGATGGTGGTCGATTTCGGCATTGAACTGGACAAGGTTGGCGCGATAAATAGCCACTATAAAATCATAATTATCTTTAGTTTTACGCTTTGGTTTTACCTTTAAATCATAGCATGAGCTCATGGCGATAGATGATTATTTTGTCCATGCGGCATTAGAATAATTGTCAAACATCTCGTGAAACCTTCTTGAGAAACGCCAATCAAAAAGACCAAAATGGCAAAAAATTGCAAAAATGATTTCGAGGTCATTTTGGCGGGGATAATAATCATTGCAGGCCATGGCACTTCATTCTGACCAATTAACACATAGCAGCCATTATAAAGAGATCAGTCATAAAATCGAGAGATTATCACTGAGATTATCACTGATATCTGATGGTCATTTTTTCAAAAATAGTCATGCTAAGACCTACAAGAAACCTATAGGGGCAGAGACAGATTTGAAACTGATAAAATCTATTGCCATGAGAGATCTCAAGAGTCGCTCTCACGGCCTCTGAATACGAGAAAGTCAATTTCCCGCCTTTTGCTGAGCTTGAGTTGAAATACGCTTTTTTGCTGCGGCAGGC
Organism: Sinentomon sp. SZTP_YWyxl; assembly: GCA_030068105.1. Lineage (NCBI taxonomy): Eukaryota > Metazoa > Arthropoda > Protura > Sinentomata > Sinentomidae > Sinentomon > Sinentomon sp. SZTP_YWyxl. The sequence goes on along the minus strand of JASGXE010003988.1, from coordinate 32,742 downwards.
AGACGGCACAGTCAATGTTTTCTGCGAAACAATTCGATGTATGTATGTGGTTGGCTTCGTGACTGTCAGCCGCGTTTCATGCAAAATCGAACTTCCAAAATACAAAGAGAATCCGAAAACATCTGCACACATGATGCTATTGAGATTTTGGGGAACATTTTTCAATATTTTGCATTTTGAGAACAATATTAGAAGGCTTAGAGTAACATACAACAAGGTCGGTCTGGCACGCTTTTCCCACAAATTCAACTTTTTGTTTTAAGAGTCCTCCCGTGGGAAAAAGCCGTGGCATGCTTTTGGACATTGCTTGGAAATCGGGGTCAGAAATCGGTTTAGAAATCGGGTGTAGAAAATGGGGAAGCTTTTTTTTTTTGAAAAATTCTGAATCTGAAGTCCAGTTCAGAAACTTCTGAATCTGAAGTGAGTTTGAATCTGAAGATTAGAAATCGGGTTTAAAAATCGTGGTAGTTTTTTGAAACTTCTGAATCTGAAGTGAGTTTGAATCTGAAGTTTTGAAATCTGGTTTAAAAATCGTGGTAGTTTTTTGAAACTTCTGAATCTGAAGTGAGTTTGAATCTGAAGTTTAGAAATCTGGTTTAAAATCGTGGTAGTTTTTTGAAACTTCTGAATCTGAAGTGAGTTTGAATCTGAAGTTTAGAAATCTGGTTTAAAAATCGTGGTAGTTTTTTGAAACTTCTGAATCTGAAGTGAGTTTGAATCTGAAGTTTAGAAATCTGGTTTAAAAATCGTGGTAGTTTTTTGAAACTTCTGAATCTGAAGTGAGTTTGAATCTGAAGTTTAGAAATCTGGTTTAAAAATCGTGGTAGTTTTTTGAAACTTCTGAATCTGAAGTGAGTTTGAATCTGAAGTTTAGAAATCGGGTTTAAAAATCGGGGTAGTTTTTTGAAACTTCTGAATCTGAAGTGAGTTTGAATCTGAAGTTTAGAAATCGGGTTTAAAAATCGGGGTAGTTTTTTGAAACTTCTGAATCTGAAGTGAGTTTGAATCTGAAGTTTAGAAATCGGGTTTAAAAATCGGGGTACTTTTTTGAAACTTCTGAATCTGAAGTGAGTTTGAATCTGAAGTTTATAAGTCGGGTTTAAAAATCGGGGTAGTTTTTTTAAACTTCCGAATCTGAAGTGAGTTTGAATATGAAATTTAGAAATCGGGTTTAAAATCGGGGTAGTTTTTTGAAACTTCTGAATCTGAAGTCAAAAGAAGACGGTGTATAAGGATTCCGAAAGACCCAATATTCAACGGAGATGGCAAACAAATAATGGACCGACGCTCTGTCTGTGAGCCCGAGAGAGCACATTTATGTTCTGCCACACATCATGACTCAAATTCTTTGCCGTCCCGAAGAAAATAATATTTCGCCGGAAAACGAAGCCGTTAAAAACGGCAATTTCTCTATGCAGCTTTCTGCAGGGCTAGCTGGATGTTTGTGCATGCATTATCCTTCAACGAAAGCTGAAATACGCGTAGCTTAAAGCTTTCGGAAAGGCATGAGAGGAAGCTTCGCTAAATTTAGAATGCTCGGAAGTTAGGCTTCACATTTTGCAAATGCCGCATTCTTGGTGATTCAAGAATGGTTTTCGAGCTCAATGATGGGGTGACTTCATTTGCAAAATATATGTTCAGGTAGCCTACTCGTGTATGCAAATGTATGGGCACAAATGACATCATCCGGAGGCTCTATGTTCGCGGCAATAAAAATCAAATTAGAGCGAAGCGTCCCCGGAACCTCGTCACTTTCTAGAATTACGAGTACGAACTGAGAAAGTCAAAAATCAACCCAAACCATTCATGAAATGACAATCGGTACTGTTGCTTTTGTGTGTCGGGGATACTGGCCCCAGTCATTACTTTACGGCGCTCCCAGTGCAATCATAAACTACAAGTCCGATAAAAATTGATAGAGGTCGAAACTAGCAGTTTCAAAATCACTCCATCCCTAAAGGTTTGCAAGAAAATGGTCTCCAAAAGCTGGAGAGTTGAGCAAAAAGAATTTTTAAAATTGCAAACTCTTGGATCTGTGCGAGTACCGATTGCTTTGGAAATGACGCCACCAAATGAGTCCGAGCTTGCAACGAAATAAGCCAAGAAACACATTTATTCACCCCCCATCTTTTATTTCGTGTAGACTATTGTCTCTGGCGTCTTTCTATTTGAGCCAATGCTGCAGGTCATGTGTGGTCCTATTTTGACCAGGGCGAAATAATGAATGTAAAGTTTGCTTTGAGACATTTTAGACGGTAAAAAAACAAACTTTCGAATGCATAAAATATCGCTTTTTTAATCTGGCCAAATCAAATCCAGTTTCAGCCTCTATGGCGAAAAATTTATCATCATACTAGAAATTCATTCTGAGAAGCAAAATATGGCCGAACAACAAATATTTTGAAAAAACGAAATAATGTTCTGAGAAAAAAAACTGTAAATAAAAAAACTTATCCGTTGGACATTTTGGGAAAGAATCGACGAATTTTCCGGTTCGAAAAGGAGAAAAACGAGCTTATCAGATTCGAAAAATGTGGAAACAAAAACGGACTTCTCAGATGAAAATCGTAAATCGCCAGGAAGACCCGATTTCACGAGAAAACTAGAAGATCCATGCAATGCTATATTAATTAACCACATAAACTTGAGAAATGGTGGATAGTTTTTTCGGAATAATTCATACACTTGCGTCGGAGAGATGGTCTGGGTAAAGTTGCGGTAAAAGCGCTTCCATGTATTTCTTCATCTGATTTCGCATTTTACCCGCAATTGCGGTAAAATCTAGACCACATCTCTCCAGCGTTGGAGTGGCGGCGCAACGCAAGATAAATTTTGAATGAATAGGATTTTGAAAGAATAAGTCACGCAATTTTTGAACGAAAAAAGGCGTATCCAATGCAAAAAAACGATTTATTGTAATATCCTTCAGGAGATCAAAGCCGGAAACATCAAGTCGAACTTCAAAGGTGTTGTACTTGGAGACCCGTGGGTTTCACCAATTGATTCCGTTTTAACCTGGGGACCATTCCTATTTGAAACGGTAAGTTGGACCTCCACTGTACTGTTCTTTTATTTGGACTCAAACTTCTCTGTTAAACACTGAGCCATTCACGCAATTGAAACGATAAGTAAGATTAAGCAGTTTTAATCCGGGACCTTCGCCTGATCGAATCCATTTGTTGAATCTATTTGCACACATTCGAAGCCATGCGAGATCTTCACCAACTGCTTCTGATAGCATCCCTGTTCACAACGCTAAGTCATTCCCTTTGCACCCTGCCAATGGATATAATCCAAAAGGTTTTAACAATGAAACCCAATTTGAAACCGAGATTCGATTACACTGCAGCAGTGGGGTCTGTTTTGGATATGAATAAAAAAATATTCACAGGTGTTTTGACATTTTTATGAAGACCATTCGCAGTTCCAATGGCAGGCCAGAAATCGCGGTTTCTTTAACAGCGTGCATACCGCGGGAATGAACCATTCCATGCACAGACTTTAAAATCTTCCTATTGGGAGATGGCCGCAGATTATTCACTGGGTGTATGAAATGGTTAACAGCAGAAAGAAGGTGTGCTAAATTTATCTACCAAGTGGATGGAATTCTTGACAGGAGTGTTGTTAAAATCCATCATGAGAGTTTTCACCTGCAGTGGATCGGACTGACAGACTCGATTTGGAACGTTCATTGGTAATTTACAAAAATGCTCTAAAGATATTCGACACGCATCTTCTGGTTTCTCTTTACACTGCAGATGTTGAGATCTCAACCCGACCACTATTTGCTTACAACAAGGGTCAAATTCGGCTTTTTATCACTTCCGCGCTGCCGATGGGACAGTTTAGTGAAAATAAACGACTGGGCCACTCATTACCCAACTCTAATTTGTGAGCGAAGTTAACGTAAAATTAGAAGGTTATAAACAACTGTCCTTCTTAGCGAAATAATTTTAGTTTAACTGTTAAAGGCTATAGTTTAACTGTATAAAAGGCTCCTGCGCTTTTCTGGTCCCTTTTTGTTAATATAATTGTTTTTTAAAATGGCTGTAATCCCAAGCTCTACATATAACCATAACGCAGCATTGGTGAATGTTTGTCTTAATTTCAGGCCTATGTTGACAGCGTCGGTTTGGGGGAAATAGAGAAGAGCGCGGAGCAAACCAGGCGAGCAGTGGAAGCAGGACAATGGACACTGGCGACAACACTCTGGGCAATAACTGAAAATGTCATCTTGGATGTCGCAAACGGCGTCAATTTCTACAACATCCAGGCACAAGAGAACATCTACGGATGGGCTAGTCTCGATTTGGAAGCACAGAAACGACTCCCTCCGCTTGGTACGAATACCATAGCATTAGATAATAGATAGTTAGAATACCAAATACTAAAATACCAAATACCAGAATACCAAATACAGAATACCAAATACCAAAATAATACCAGAATACCAGAATACCAAATACCAATATACCAAACACCAGAATACGAGTACCGAATACCAGAATGCCAAATATCAGAACACTAAATACCAGAATATGATAATACCAAACACTAGAATAGCGGAATGCAAGAATACCATGTATTGAATATTGAATTGAATTGTGCCATGCACCAACAGAATACCAATTTCAATTTATTTCAAAAATTGCAGAGTTCTTGCAATTATTACAATAAAACGAAAAATGGAAGAAGCATTCTCAATAAGGATAGGGAAGAGTTAAAATTTACAACAATTCCCAAATACAACTATATTGAAAAAAAAAACAACGCACAGTTTTAACCATTACACTACAGCAGTGTGCAAAATTAGTCAAAGTACCCACATGACCTGCCTCAAAGTGTGTCTTCATTGTGAACAAACGGAAGTGTTCTGAAGAAGACTTTATTTTGGTTTAGCCTGCCTTGAACCGCAGAAAGGGTGAACTATAGCTGGTGGGGCTGTCCGTTTCTTGAGAGTTTTTGGAAAGAACCATGGACTCTGCGAACTGAGAGAGATGATTTGATCTGCAATTTATCTGTTTCTGGACAAAATCATTGGGAAAAACACGGCAGTGACACTGAAATTTTTGGAAAAGTCATTCTTAGTGAAACGTGCAGCTGACCTTTTAGCTTTAAACCCTTTCTTTCCCTTCCCTTGAACTTTAACCCTTTCACTAACAGCCGTTCTCATCCATACAAATTTACTGTTCCCATTTTGAAGCTCAATACGCATTTTAAATCCTTCTTTCCCAGAACAATTCGGGAGTGGAATTCCCTCCCCAATGACTCACTGATCCTCAAAAATTTTACGGGCTCGGTCACACAGTCTGTGCATGCTTGATAAATTTAACTTGTAAATGTTTGCCTGTAAACTATTGCTGATCTTTTTTGATTTCCCATTCACGTTGTGTCATGTTTGCATTTACATCGTAAACGAATCACAATTACAATTACAATTACTTTCTCCAAAACCAGGATGGGCCATACGATGTGCCATATACCAAAAGTACAATTCCATGTCTCTGTTACGACTGGGCCTTTCGCGTTGATTGAAAAATCAAGAAGGTCAATCCACATATTTCCAATGACATTGTCATATTTACCGATGCGGTTGTGTTTTTAAACAAGATAGGGTGATCATCCTCTCTTGTTTAAAAACACAACCATCGGTAATTGAAAATCCTCGAGGATTTTCAGGCTTTCTGCGGATAGATTTTTGGAAAGAGATTTTCACCAGGCTTCTGAAAACTATAAATTCCCATTGAAAAACGGATCAATGGGTGTTGAACAGACTGACATCGAATGGGACCTTCGCAGAACGGGACTAGAGTCGAACGGGACTGACGTCAAACGGGACCAACTATTTCCATTGTTCAGAACATTTTCCCTTCTTTCCTTATGGTGTCTTTTTCACGTGAGCTGCGGAGTGTAGAGCGCTGACACAAAGAGTCAAAATCACACTACCGCCACTGGCTATTTGTGAGACTGACAACGAATGACAGACGTCGAAGAACTGACGTCGAAATGGACAAAGAAAGAATGAAAATATCGATGTCAGTCCATTTGACGTCAGTCCGTCCCAGTAGAAGTTACCCGCCCCCAAAAATTGCCTCCTGTTGGTACGGTACGCGCAGAGGGTTACAGTTCGGAATACCTGCCGACCGCCGCCTCCGCCGCACACGCCGCCTCCGCCGCCTCATTTTTTCGACCCGCCGCCTCGGTTCATTTTCCCGCCGCCTCCTAAACATGAGCAAATGAGGTGGCGGAGGCGGCGGAGGCGGCGGAGGCGGCGGCGGAGGCGGCGGCGGAGGCGGCGGCGGCGGAGGCGGCGGCGGCGGAGGCGGCGGCGGCGGAGGCGGCGGCGGCGGCGGAGGAAGCGGAGGCGGCGGCGGAGGCGGCGGAGGCGGCGGATGCGGCGGAGGCGGCGGAGGCGGCGGAGGCGGCGGAGACGGCGGAGGCGGCGGAGGCGGCGGATAAGCGTCAAGCTGGCAGTGGAGGTTTTGTGGGAACCGATCAGTTGGTCACCGTGGACATCTGGGCGCCGAGGACATCTGGTCGCTGAGGACATCTGGCCGACGGACAACTGGCCGCCGTGACACCTGGCTGTCGTGGACATCTGGCCGTCGGACGTTTGGCCACCATGGACATCCGGCCGCCGCGGACATCTGGCGGCCGCCCGCCAGCCGTTTAGCCGCCGCGACGTCATTGCATTCATGAACATTATGACGTTGGACATTTTGCGCGAAGGATACCATTGTTTATTGAAAAACGATGTGTCACAAAACTTATTGGCGACAAGACCGAAAAACAGCATTCTAGTCAAGATTTAGGAAAAGAAAAACAAATAGAAACAGCCTTTTCAGCTTGATTTCGATCTTCTTGATCTTATTGTTAACTGGAAATAAAAATTTTTACGAAATTTGAAATGCAATTTTGAAGTTAACGCTCAAACACATTTTTGGGGTAGGAAGTGAATGAACTCGTGGAAGCGGCTTGAGATTCTGGGTTTTGGAGGTGAACCAAGCTCCGAAGCCTGGCGAGGTGATTTCATTTTCCACGGCATCAGCCGGTCACTTGTCCAAGACAGACCAAATTTGGGAATGGTGTAATTTGGGGAAACTAGAGTATTGTAGGTAGGTACTTTATAGGCACCTCAACGTGATGCACCCCAAACACAGGAGAAAGCAACGACATGACGCCATGAAATTGAAACGTCCATCGTCATCAGTGATGTGTCCAACTGCCACGTGTAACGGCGTCTTAATCTACACGGCGGCGAGTTGTCCGCCGCGTCCAGATGTCCTTGGGTGCCAGGTGTCCACGGCGGCCAGGTGTCCACGGCGGCCAGTTGTCCGTCGGCCAGATGTCCGGCGGCCAGGAGTCCACGGCGGCCAGTTGTCCGGCGTCCAGATGTCCTCGGCGGCCAGATGGCCACGGTGGCCAACTGTTCGGTTCCCACAAAAACTCCACTGCCAGCTTGACGCTTATCCGCCGCCTCCGCCGTCTCCGCCGCCTCCGCCGCCTCCGCCGTCTCCGCCGCCTCCGCCGTCTCCGCCGCCTCCGCCGCCTCCGCCGCCTCCGCCGCCTCCGCCGCCTCCGCTGCCTCCGCCGCCTCATTTGCTCATGTTTAGGAGGCGGCGGGAAAATGAACCGAGGCGGCGGGTCGAAAAAATGAGGCGGCGGAGGCGGCGTGTGCGGCGGAGGCGGCGGTCGGCAGGTATTCCGAACTGTAACCGCGCAGAGTAGCCTGAAAATAGGCCCGTGAAAAACATTCTGTGAGAAGCAGATCTATGAGGCGGCCAGTGTCCACGAGATTCCAGAAGACATTTTTGACAAAAGCGCTGAAACAATGTGCAATCTTTATTGGAATTTTATGAAATAATAATCCAAAAAGTGCTGAATTTTCCAAATGCATCAGTCTGCAAACGTTTATCATTATTTTTTTATCCGTTTCTTTCTCTTTCAGAGGCGGCCTATCGACGCCACGTTTCCGCGTTCCAAGGCCAATCTCTCTCTCAAGTTATGAATGGAGTAGTCAGGACCAAGTTCGGCAGCGTAATCCCGCCAAATATCACCTGGGGAGGACAAAGTTCAAGAGTTTTCTCAACGTTGGCTGGCGACTTTATGAAGCCGGCGATCGACGAAGGTACGTGTGTATGACAGACATTTTCGCAAATGCCTGCCATGAGATCCGAAATTTCTCTGATATGTTTCATACAATCCAGCTTTCGCCTCCACCTTTTTGCAAAGCGCAATTGCATTGTAGCATTTCTACTGAAGGTCGCTGGTCACACTTTGAAATTTGCTGCTACAGCTAATTCCACTTGAAGATATGAGCTGAGAATGCTTCACAGTCTTCCATTTAAATACACAGAAAAACTTTAATTTCTATGCCGAGAATGAAGTTTTCGACCAACTGCGACCGAGTTTTCATTGTTGAAAGAATTCTGAATTCATTCTGAGCACACTTGGGAGCATTCTTAGCTCATATCTTCAAGTGGAATGAGTACTGAATTATAGTTTAACATTCGAATGAGGTGATGTGACACGATTTTGAGAATGGTTTAAAAAATGGAGGATTTGGGATTCCACTTGATGGTCATGTGGGATTCGGCCTCCCCCCGTTCTTGCAGAAAGCAGCGATTAAAGAAATATAGACACAATTATTGAGGTTGTTTCTGGCGACCCTCCGTTGCAACCAGCAACCCCTTCAAATTTACGATGCGACCGCTACAACAGCTATCAAACGCACATTTTATATTTTTGGAGAAACTTAGCTGTTAACGCACATTTTATTTTATTACTTATGGGAGAATGAGAATCTCTCTGCAAAGGTTCTCGTCTCAAACATTTCGGGAAGCTGGTATGTTGGAGCAGTTGCTTGCCCGCAAGCCTTTTGCTTAAGCATATGCTTCACCTCTAGCCGCGCATGCCTACTACGAGCACAGAGCGGCGGAATTAATGTACTGGTGTTTTTCCCATTTAATTGTTGCCTCCGAAACGTTTTTCTTTCTTTTTACTCTTATGAAGCCGGTAGAAATTAAAGCGTCAGATTGCAACAAGGCTTTCTGCAGGTGTCAGATTTTGACCTCGGTTGATAAGTGGATCTTTTTTCTGCAGCGCATGAATTTCCTTAGATCTGAACAGTATGCCAATTTTTACATATACGAGTACACAAATTCCGTCTCCACTGTACAATATTGTTTGCTGTGTGTGCCCAACATGGCCTGCATACAACTATGCTGCTTTGTGTTTTTCCCAGTTGATATATTGCTCAATTCGACCAGCCTCAAAGTAGCCGTGGTGACAGGGCAGCTGGATCTGATAGTAGACACCCCAGGAACCGTAAAGTGGGCCGAGAAATTGAACTGGAACGAGCTGAAAAGGTGGCACCGCGCCGAGAGGAGAGTGAAGTCTGTGAAGGGGGAGCTGACGTCGGCATTCTACAAGGAACACGGGAATTTCTCCTTTTACTGGATCATGAGAGCAGGTCACATGGTTAGTTCAATATAGACATCACTAGAACAAGAGGCATGCCGCTTATGTTCGGTTTAGACTGCGGCAGGTGAAAACAACTCTGTTGATCTCGATGCCATGTCCTTAGATTCGGTGGCGTCCCGTAACAGCACCGCTACCAGAAGCGGAAAATAGCCGAACTAACGCCCCGCACTCCAGAGTACTAATGGCCGCACTTCAGCTTGAGTTACATCCCACCGGCACTGAAGCGACATGTCCCTGTTGCAGCGATGCCTTGGTTCAATTTTGCCTGTGTTTCATTGGAATTTCGCTCAGATTTCAAATTGAAACGTATTGCGATCTCTTTTGGATTTAAGGAATTTCAAACTCTGCGGCACGTTTGAAATTCCTTGAATCCGGGAGGATTACTTCATGGCCTGTCACAACGGCAGTTTTCCACAACCGCCTTTTCAAATTGTTACGGAGGTTTTTGTCAATTTCTCATATTCTTATTTTTCTCCCGATTTCTTTTCAGGTACCAATTGACACACCGGAAGTGGGAATTTGGATGTTGAGAAGAATTATCGACTTGGATTGACCTCAGTGGTAGCTTATTCTAGAAAAGTTTTTGATAAATGCCTCGCCGCAGCAACCTCAATACCAGAATCCCCAGACCATGTGCCAATTCATGGACAGGCTCAACTGCCATGATTTGCGAGCTGGTGTCGTAAATACGTTTTTGATGATTGTAAAAAATTTCTCAGCATAGTTTCAGTAAATTTAACTGCTTCTGCAAAACATAATGTGTTTCAAGTGCAAGCAACGTCAACTTTTCTCAATCTTTCAAAAGAGATTGAGACGAAAGCTTTCGCATACTCTCTGCAGTGAGAAAAACGATATGACGATATTCTGCGCAGTGCCATTTCTGCTTTACCCCACCTTTGGGGACTGTCAGCAAGACAGATCGAAGTCAACAGTAGCACATTTGAGTATTTGACCATGGGATTTTTATTGGTTGCAGTTCGGAATACCTGCCGACATCTGAAAAAAGCTGAACTGGACGAGTTTTCACACACGCTCAAGCAATCAAAATGGGATGGGAAGATGAGGGCGAGGTAGATAGGATAGGATATAGGACAGGTTGGGACAGGTGTTTTAGGATAGGTTAGGTAAGGTTAGGTTTGGTCTGGTTAGGTTAGATTTAGTTAGCTTTTTGTATATTACAGAGCAATGGTGATAACTCTTTCAGTTCAATGTCGGCAGGTATTCCGAACTGTCACCTTTTCATTCTGGATAGTGTTCGACAAAGTGTTGGACTGTCAGCGTATCGGCCTGTGCACTCTGTTCCCTCCACGACACGGATTTTATGGGCATTTTCATGGCAGATCTCATTTGCTGCATCCACCACTCAGCGCAATACAGAAATGAATTTTCCGTTTGTTTTTGGCCTTTGTTGGGGGAACTTTCTTTCATTGTTGGACGATTTGGGAAAGTGCGGAGCTTCCAGCTGTTGATGAGAATTCCATCTGTTTATACGTTCGAATCATGATGATATGCAGCTCATTCCACTTGAAGATATGAACTGAGAATGCTTCACACTCTTCCATTTAAATACACAGAAAAACTTTAATTTTTGTGCCGAGAATGAAGTTTTCGACCGAGTTTTCATTGTTGAAAGAATTCTGAATTCACTCTCAGCACACTTGGGAGCATTCTTAGCTAATATCTTCAAGTGGAATGAGGAGTAAAGAATTTGTTCTGGCGCTAGCAACATCACAGTCGCGCGAACAATGGCCCCATCAGGCCTGACACAAATGTGTTGAAGGTATCAACCTATTGATTCATGGGTCTGAATGATTGAATGACCAATGTGTCAATTAATGACGATGTGTTTTGGGCGCAGTCGAGAGAATGCCGAGAGTTCTAAAAAAATGCTGAAAGTGCTAAAATTGTGACACATTTCGTCGCCAACCTGCTTGCCCGCAACAATCTAGAGATGTCCACCATAGAAATTAAAAAAGTGCAGTGCCCATGATTTTTCAGACAGCTCGTAGGCCTAATCCCAATCCATGATTCGAGTTGAGATGTTCAACTTCGTGTTTGGTTGGTTGGTTCTCCCCCGCAGGTGAGAAAAGATCAGTTGGCATCATGCGATCATCATAACTCATTTATGGACAACAATGGCATGCCACGCTCAGCGCCAAAATGCCCCACCACAAGCGCACCAGTGTGCCTCACAAAAAGGTCCAACGTACCCCTCACCGCCGCAAGCTGTTAAATTCGGAATTTACTAGTGTTTGCTCAGAAGTAGACCACAACTAGAAGCGCTTGCCTGCGATTCTAGGAGAGCTGTTCACGGCGGCTGCTGCATCCTTCCTTGACGCATAGCATGATCCTGCCTGACCAGAACCCCACAGCTCGTGCTGCGTGCTCTAGATCGAGATTATTGATAAATACGAAAATAAAAATGTTCTCCTCAATCCACCCCTTACCAAAATGTGGAGAAGGTAACTGTGGTCAGAGATACACTCCAATTGTGGAGGTCTCAATGATCATCAGTTATCAAGGTGTGGTTTAATCCAAAGGCAAAGTGTTTTCTGATAATAAGTGGGCCATATGCTCCAAACAATGCAACACCAGCAGAATGGGAGTTTTTCCCTTATGCAGGCGGTAGAAATTAAAGTGTCAGATTGCAACAAGCTCTCCTGGCAGATTTTGACTTCGGTTTTAAAAGAGGATCTTTTATTTCTGCAGCATGGAGTTTTTGACAAATTTTGAACAGCCGCAATTTGTCACATGTAAAGATTTGTGAAAGGTAATCAATCACCATCTCACCACGTTTTTAGAGGTGATTGCATACCAGCCTCCATATGTGTCACCCTTCACAATCGATGTGCCAAGGTGGACATCAGAAATTTACATCTCTACAACCCTATTTAGGTTCATCACCAGAAAAAGTAGTGACAGGTAGTTCATCAAAGCAACACGTGAAATGCGATATTTTTGTGAAGGTGGGTGCGTATAAGTCCCACCTTTTTTCAGCGATCAAAAAGCTCAGCCAAAATGCAAAATGCCTGGAGATTTTGCTGTGGTTTATCCAAAAACCCTATTTGCACCAAAAAATAGCCTCCATTTTTATGAAGTCGCAACCCTTAAAGCACAGGCAATTCATGAAAACACGACAAATAAATTTTCTGTACCTATTTGGAACTTGATGACAAAAATTTCCATTTGCTGAACCAGACACAGGATACGAAACGAAACTCTTCTCACCAACTCCGGATCTTTGACTTTAAATTCTTATTTCATAACGTTGATTGCCTGAAACAGGGTTTAGAGTGTAGCCTGCACTGGGAAGAAAACCCCCCACTGCGAGTCAAATGCACCATAACATTCACATAACTATTCAATTCATTAAAATGGAAGCAGTCATTCAATCCAATCACATCCCTGATAATAATGGGTCGTGAGCGGATTTAAAGATTTGCATGCACACCTGAGAGAGAGATCTGTTATTGTTGCGAACCCTCCTCGGGATTCTTGTGTCCGGAGCAAGAAAATAATAGCCCAGGAGAACCTCTTGCCATCGAGTACGCATGCTCGGTTCGCAGTGCTCTAGCTTCGCTTGCGCAAGGGAGGTTTTCCGATCCAAGGCAGAAAATTCCGTCGGTATGCTCAAGAAAAATTAAAACCCTCTCCTTCTCCATGGGGGCTTCAGTTTTATTTAAAAAAATTTATTGGAAAGAGGGCATTTTCATCATGTTCCAGTGCCTATACGACAACAGCAAACTCGCCGCTTCCCTCCATCAAGATTATTCAACAGCAAAAATTATTAAACCCCAAAAGCTCAGCATGCAACAACATAAAGTTTGTGTTTTTTATTTCTTGAAAACAGACATTTTTATCACCTTCCCATAGCCGCCGGAGGAGATTGGCACATGCTCGTAACGCATCTCCAATTTCGAATTTTTGAATATTATTTGACCATTGATCACCTGTCCAGTGACCACTGACACGACCACTGACTGGCTGTGTGACCACTGACCATCTCCTGAAAAACGGATCTGGAAAATTTTGCTTCTGGACCACCGTTGTGAAAATAAAACTGTTGCAAAAATGATCCATAGACCCATGGAAAATCAAAATCATTACCGTGGAATGATGCGTGGAATTTTTTCCGCCGCATAATTTTTCTGCCCTTGTGTGGAGAATTCAGTCCCCTGATCGTGCTTTTTAACACTCCTGTGAAAATCTCTGTGTGCATGCAGAAGAACAGTCATCAATCAATCAATCAATCAATCAATCAATCAATCAATCAATCAATCAATCAATCAATCAATCAATCAATCAATCAATCAATCAATCAATCAATCAATCAATCAATCAATCAATCAATCAATCAATCAATCAATCAATCAATCAAGTCGTTTTATTCTTTGGAGTTTCCTCCTATCGAATACGAATACATACAGACAGCAACACGAACAAATATAAAGAAAACGCAGAAACAAAGAAATACACTTCGGTGGCAGAAAAGCAAAGAACATAGGAATGAATCAAATGATCAAATAGTGATTGTCCTACCAAAAGAAGATGGCGAAAATGTACCGAACAACAATACTAAACGTTCGCCACCCCGTTGGAGGAATTGGAGGAAAATCCCCGTTGGAGGAAAATCATCTCTCTAACTATCTTTATAACCGAAACACTTTGTGAGCTCTTCCATCTGCTATCTCCGAATTCGGCCTAAATCTCAAAACTGTGCCAACAACGAGTCATAAAAGGTAAAAAATTCATCAGCCAACAATGATGAATTTTCTACCTTTTATGACTCTTTGTTGGCACAGTTTTGAGATTTAGGCCGAATTGGGGAAACCTAACCCCGAATTTGGTGATAAAAATCGAATTGATTCTTTGGAAAATCAAGCTCACGTACCAAAGTACATATTGTGTCCCGAAAATTCCGTACTTTTCAAATCACTGCAATTTGCCCAATTCAGTTGGTACATTTGTGTTCAATTACATGTTTTTTGTTCCATTTTTTCGACTCATGGCTGCCACGATGCTCTCGCATAGTTAAGGAGGCTGGTAATGGGTCTGCAAACTTCGCCCCCAACAGACTTTTGAACCAAAATTTTGCCAGGATTTTGTACTGAATTTAAGCTAATTATGTAGAATTTGTTCACCTGACTTCCGGGGTGGGTCCCCCAAGTTTGGGGGTCCAACTCCACCAAGGTCGAATTTCGACCCAAGTTGTGCCAGGATTTAGTGCCCCAATTATGAGATTTTGAACACCGAAAATTAGAATTGTGGTTCCTAGTTTGGGGGCCAGCACCCATACGGTCGAATTTCGAACTATTATATCCCGGGATTTAGTCCTCTATTTGTACTAATTTGTTCACCGGAAATAAGAATTTGTATTCCCACTTCTTTCCGCGGACGGGCTCCCAAGTTTGGCTTCACGGTCGAGTTTTGGAAGAAGTTGTTACAGGTACGTACTTTGGTTTGTGAAATCGCAATTTGGAATGGAACGCAGATTTTTCCAGATTGATGGCCATGATCGTCGCTATGGTAGCGGAGAGAAGGGTCCCGTGGAAAACTTGCTCGATGTTAATTTCGTTCGAATGTAACACGTTTTCTTGACTTCCCATCGACAGCCCCCGTTATACAATGCAAACCTAATTTGAAAATCAAGCTTTTCAACCGAACTCGTTTTCCACCGGACCCTTCTCTCCGCCGTGGTGGAGCTTTCAAAATCCGAGCACTGTCGCAAATAGGCATTGCTGCGATCTCAGTCAATGTTTGACCAATATCATTTTTACGACTATTTCCTTCCAAGGTCAATGCAAGTGAGAGTTGTCACAGGCAATGACCGCAAATATCGCCAAGCAATTGCTTATTCTGTGCTCGCCATTACGACATCTTCTCAGCAACGTTCTCCGCTTGGCGTTTTTACAAACCCTGCCGCGACTTCAGATACAGAGGGCGTTTTGTGCAAGAATGCTCGATTGGGGCCCTGTACTAGCAAGAAAAAAAATATTTTTTCTTATAAAAGCAATCTGAACCTGACATAATCCTGTCCCCTCTCGGGAAAAATCAATGCTCGCTGGGGGCTCCGGCCTGCCATCGATAGTCGAGGCAGGGTTTGTAAACTGGCGTTTGGGACATCCACAACCTGCAGATGTCTGACGACTTCGGCCGTTGCAGCGAAGCAAGTTGAAGCTGCCATTCAGTGCCACATCCCATAGCAGCTCCCCGGATGGATGGCTTTTGACATGCGGGCCAGCAAAGTTGACGCAACTTCGGTGTAGGTAGCGCATTCCAGTCAGTTTTATTACCTTGCTGAATGGTAGAGCACGAAATGCAATAAAAAACTCATGTGCGGTTGCAAGCAAGCAAGAATTATTATTTGTTATTCATGCCTTCATAACATGCTCTTTTGTTTACGGCTCTATGCATATTATGGGCTCTGTTAAACATGCAGCGTATTGCAGGTATTGCAGGTATTGCAGGTATTGCAGCACAAGGAAGAGAGCTCAGAATGAAGAAGTGTGGTCGGAGATGAAATTTTTCATCTGCTGCTGATCTCAGCTGAAGGAAAATTTGGAATGAGTGACGACGACTGGCCGATGATGAAGGCAAAATGAAAACGAAAATCTCATCTGTCACTCTTTCACTCATTCATACTAAAATTTCACAGTGCCTTTGTTTTTGATTTCTTTTTTGCAATCGAACAATCGTTTTCCACCGAATTCCGTCAATTTTTACGGATTCTCTTCGGAGAAAACAGAACGTCCGCTCCTGAACTTTCATCACCATGCATCAATTTCGACCAAAAACAAATTTAGGACGAAGGTATAGCAGCCTGAGCCTTAGGAACCACTTAGGGACGGGAGAGCAAAGAGGCTGGGAGTGAATTCCAGTCAGTTATTGCTCGGTATACAAAATAAACTTCCCACGGCGGCGAGATCCAGTTGACAGGTAACTCTATACCTCCGAGGTAAGCAATGTTAAACTTCCATCTGCTTTACCTCTGAGGTAAAGTAGATGGCACTTTAACATTGCTTATACCTCGGGGGCAAAGGTACCTGTCAACTGGATCTCGCCGCCGCCCAGTATCTTTCCTGAATGCTAGTGGCTTTATCTTATAAGGGTGGTCTTGGCGACCGTAAAAAGATGGGGGCGTAATAAAAGAAAACAAATCTCCCCACCGCAAGAGTTAAGTAAAGTAAGTAAGCAAGCTCGCGAAGTTTCTTTGGACATTTTCTGAAATTCCTTTTTGCAAAAAAAGTGCACTGTTGGCTTTTTTCGAAACAGCTGCAATCTTACGGGACCGTAATCAAGTTTGCAATTAAAAATACTCCCAAACATGATGCGTTGAGGAATCAGATGTTGCCCACCACGCAGTAACTGAACACTTGGATGGATTCAATCTCATGGAAGAGGCCGTGCACTAATCAGATATTGCTACCAAATCAGCTTGAAAAGGCTGCGAATCCAAAGGACTGACGATTTCCCTGTTGATTAAACAATCGTCATCAAATAATTTTGTTCTGGATCGCATTGCAGCCACAATGTCAATCATGAGAATCACAAATAATTGAGGACCCAAAATACTTCCTTGTGGGACCCCAGAAGTACCTAATGGTCAAGAGATTCAAGAAGGCTCGTGTGCAGGTTTGAGAAGTCGAGAGACGCACGACATCCAGACATAACAGCACTGGCCAGAAAGTTGGTCTATATGACTGGATCGTCACAAAACATTGGCAAAATACGATTGTGCCACAGTATAAATCGAATTATGCAAAAGTTGCTTGCTTAGTTGTGCTTCCGCCTCATCCGATTATTTTGAAAAAAAAGAGAGTTTGCGAGTGCGGAATCATAGGAGTCGATAAATGGAGTGAGCTTGAATGCTGCTAAGCTTATGCAAGTAGGCTCATTTGAGCCTATTCGCATTATTTTTAACCACATCCGGGCATGCCAATCTCCTTCCTTCCGTAATTTGGGGCCGTATACAAGATGCCCGCAATTCTGTGATTTCAAGCATTATGAGTGCGTGATTTCACATATGGCAGAGGCTTGCTTCGGATTCCTCCTTGTTTTGCTCATTACCACATGTGTGTGTAACAGCATCTCTCAGCCACTCTCAGTGAGTGGGCGAGAGATGCTGTTAGCCTAAATGGCGGTTTGTAAAATGACAGGTCAAAATCAAATCAAGATTGGCCTGTAACGATTTTTATCGCCTCTGATGGCCGGAGATGTTATGTGGCTTTTGACAGTGTCAAGGATAGGGCAGCCGTCACCGTCAAACAAAAGTGTTGCTGTATTTCGTTTATGTAGAATTGAGATTTGAAACAATTGACAGTCGCTCCCATAATACTTTTATTGGGGTCAGGCCGGCAAGAGGAAGTGCAATCGCAAACAGGACTATCTAATTGATGAATAGTCTTCCACGACAATGATTGGCGGATAAGGAATTAATGTTTACGTGTATAGCGCACATTTCAAACAAATTCGGGAAACTCACCGCAAAGACAAAACACATGCGCAAAATGCATGCCAAAATTCTGACGATGACACGCGACAGGACCTTCTGCGTTTTTTTTTTTAAATATTGATTAACGTCCATAGAATGCCAAAATGTTGCCACTTATGAGTTGGAAAACTTACAGCAGCACAAATTCGGATTTTTGTCGAACTTCCGGTTCAGGAGTATGGAGTCAGTGGGGATTTGTATGATTTAGGGTATTAGGATATATTGGACGGTGTGCAGCAGGTGGCGGTGTCCACTTGCAGAATTGAGGTGAGCAGAATGAGAATTCTGGAGAGGGTTCAAGGGTGCGATGTGGCGAAGTTAACCATACACAGTTGACTCGCGACTTATGCCTGCGAACTGTTGACGCTTGAAGTTGACATATAGAATGGTGCAGGTGATATTGGGCAATCCGTTAAAGTTCCAAAGATCTGTTAACGTGTGGAGTTTACCAAGTTTCCGGACGTGATTTGCGGTTCTTGGACGGACAATAAGCAGTCGCGGTTGACAACACTGGGTGACTGCGAAGAACTGCAAGGTGACTTGGCTTTCATTCAGGAATTTGTATTTGTATTTGTATTTGTATTTTATTCAGATTTGCTATATAAATGCAAATATCAGTTTCAGTAAGACAATGAACATTTACACATGAACAACAAAAAACCTCGAATGGAGCAGCGGATCTGCTACGGCAATAAATGTCGACAAAAATGTAATTTAATTCATAATTTTTGTACTGTAGAAAATAAGAATATTAAGAAAATAAGAAAGAAAATGTTGTGTTATTGATCACATTCTGAATGGCTCTGTGCTGCTTCCTCAGGGTGAATAACTGGTCTTCACGCATAAATTGTTTTACTTCCAAAGAAAACAGGGCTTTGTATGAGTACAAAGGAAGTACTTTGTAAAAAGGAACTAGGGAGCCAAGGGAGCTAGCTTTGTCTTGAAGACCAGTTATTGACTAAAGACCAGTTAAAAGACGAAGACCAGTTAAAAACCTTCCTGAGGATGCCTGCCTCAGGAAGGTTGCACGAGACTTACACTCTCCCTTACTCTGAAAGCACCGACCTCAAAATTTCAAGGGGGACATCGGCAAGTTCTTGTTCTTAAGTGGAACTATGCAGGAGTGGAACTCGCTCCTGGTAGGGTTTTTGAACTACCTGTGAGCATCCCTCCACTGCAGAGTGATTTCTTCTGATTTACTTCTATTCCGGAAATTTCACCCTTCTTTAGACCTGCTCATTCCACCGGGTATCATATCTGATCGATATTGTTATCAGAGAGGTGGTATTTTATGGCTTCAATTTATGCTTTCTTGAAGAAATTATTGTTGGCTCAATGATCACGTACGAGTATGTGTATTTTATTGCATTTTACTCTGAATATCCGGGTTTCATGTAAATATTGAAAGGAGGAAACTCCAAAAACACAGAATTTCAGTTTAATTCAAAACAATTTACAGGTGGACGTGATGGAGTGGATGGACAATGAGCAATCCTACACCACATAGTGACAGGTCTTTAAACTTTCGTCCCGCGAATTTAAGAAATGAGTACGCGTTTGGGCATATCCCGATTTTGCGCGTATCGAAAAGATGAAACATAAAGCTAATCTAACCAAACCTAACCTGTCTAACTTACCTAACCAACACAAACCAATCGTAACCTGACCTAACCTAACATTTTTCCATTGTTTCTAGCGTTTTCACCCGTTTTTGGAGGGTCGGGACTTTAACACGGAGTCAGATGGAAAAAGCCCAAACGCGTAATCATTTCTTGAATAAGCTTCCGAGCAATCGAAAAACGTAAAGTGGGAATGGACTTGATTCTTTGCTCAGGCCTTTTTGTTTCGGTGTCGAAAGGCTGCGAAAACATGAGAGCTAATTTCTCATAAGGCATCATAACCTTGGAAAGTTTGTTTTGGTTTGAATCATCACGATTCTCTGAAATCGTCATAACTCTCCACCTAATTTACCCATTCAATGGCTCCACAATGCACGATCCATATGCCGACTTATTCTCAATCATGGCCTGTTATCTCACACTCATCTCTTTCTAATCGATAACAAAGCCATTATTAGGTCATCTAACTTTCATTATACATTGTTGATTATGCTCTTTCGTATTGTGCTATTTCGAGGAAGAGGGAGACGTTACCGAGAAAATTATTGCGGAAGACGTTTGATGAAAGCGCACGCAGGCCAAAGCTTTCAGTCCGTTGGCGTCCGAGCGACGCCTCCACTTTCATATCTGCGCCTGTTTTCTCTTGAAGGAGCATTGTTTATGATTCCATGTTCAAACCATGTAAGTTTTGAATCAGTGGGACTTTTGTTTACAGAGGCTCCATGTTGACACTGAATGCACACGGGTAGACTGAGACGAGGGAGGAGAAAAAGAGTCCTCTCGGTTCTTTGCCTCACATTCTTCCGATGAAAAGTTTGAAGAATTTTTGAGAATTTGAAGTTTTTTTTTGCAGAATTCGAGCAAAATAATTTTTTTGAGATTTTTTCGTTTTCCACCTGTGACTTTTTGAAATTTTCTGATTTATTTTGTGGAATTTTGTGTGTACTGTTTTTGAAGAAATTTCAGCAGGTTTCAGGCGAAATTTTGAATGTATTTATCAGCTCCAGACTAAATTTTTTGTGATTTTTCGCAGGTTTCAGACAAACGTTTTTAGATTTTTTTTCAAAACACGAAAGAAAATTGGGATGTTCTTTTGGAATTGGGCGAGGCTGAGTTTTGCCGAATTGAGACGATTTCTGCATTCTTCAAATTTCGACCAAATTTTTAAAGATTCAACACAATGCTGGAACTGCTTGCCTGTGGTGAATTTCGCAGATGGCTGAGTAAATCAACTGAACTGCAATTGAAAAATGCGACGAGACCTCCGTCAGAGAGGCATGCCTTGCAAAAACGCGAGTAATTCATAATTTGGCCATCGGACTTCTAAAACCCGTATAACAAAGCAGGCAGCGCTATTTCATTCAGAATCAGCTGATGTGTTCCAACTGCTGGCTGTTCCCACGGAAACGCTTAATTCACAACCGGCACTAACACTAGCAAAAATACTCTAACAATAGGGAGCTCTGACCGCTGACTTCCGCATATGTCATCATCGTGATAAGAGAAAACGTTGTAAATGGCAATGTCACCATCATGGTAGGTGCTTTTATTTCAGTTGATACGCATATTCAGGCTAAAAAGTACAGCGTTTCTCAAATGTCTCTGGTCAACCTTGGCAATCCCCCAAAACGGATCCGGAATTGACGGAAAACTGGACGCACGCCTATCTGCAGAGGTTGCCAAGGGGCCTGGGTGAAAATTCGGGCTTCAGCCAGGAAGAAACAGCGATTCGATATTCCACATTTATTCTGGATTGCTGATTAGTGATTATACCTCAATTTGCTGGATAGAATTGGAGCCCTTTGGGGAAAAATTATAAGAACCACATTCGTAATTCAAGAAAATCAGATTGCCCAAAATTTCGTATTTTCGAGCATCAGCAGAATCAACCGCAGAAGCAGATTTTTTTATCTTGGCTGAAGTTTTACAACAGGTGGATATCAGATTTTTGCGGAGCTGACTTTTGATGTTTTCAAAAATCACAAATTCTTTATTTTGCGAGTGACAGTAACTGCGATGCTAAATGAAGTGAGCATTCAATGTTCAGTCTTCACAAAGCACCATGAAACCGGCTTAGATGGCAGTGTGAGCCTGTCGGAGCATTCTTGGGACACATGATGATGCGTATTTCAACTCTATTTCCACAGATTTGGAACACTCCAAATCATTCGTGTGTTCAAATTCTGCAACATCAGTGTAATGGCATTCCAATTAGCACACCCCTGTGTGTTCCAAGAGCACTGCGAATCGTTTCAACTGGCGAAGCATGTCTCAGAAAAAGGTGGAAAAGTCTTTCCACCTTTTTTCCATAGGTGTTCGAGGTGAAAAACTCTAACATGATGGTATTAGCATTAGCATTAGCGTGAATAATTGGCTTTTAAATTCAAATGATCCCTGTATCGTATTGTCTGTAGTGGTAGACATTTCATTGTTGGAAGAATTCAATTTACCCCTGAAGCATTCTTGAGAGGATCCTTATTTCGCTAAATATCGAGCAGGGCAAAGCGTTTACTATTTCTCAAAACTTAACTAGCCTATAAGGCAATGGTCTTGCGTTGCGATTGGGTTTTGATAAAATGCCCGGTCAAACAAACATCTCAAAGGCCTTGTTTTAGTTCAGTCAAAGTTTGGATTTTTATGTGTTTTTTGATCTTAAGATTTGACAGGGTTTATCAAAACAAACTGCTGGCGTTCATCAAACTTTCTGTACCAATAGTCACCGAAGCAATAATGCGCCCATTAATGCGGGAAAACATTGTCGGTTTGCGGGTGTCTATAGTGGCGGTGGAATTAATGTACTCATAGATGTAAAAAAATGCGATTAATTAGCAAAAACTCCATGCTTCTGCTTCAGAAATTAAACATCCTCTTTTATAACCGAGGTAAAAATCTGACCCCGGGGAGATTTGGTTGAGGTCTTGCTTATACTGCGGCATAAATTGTGTCCCTGCCCCACCGCAGCAGAAAAAAGTGAGGTCGGGTCACAGTTTATGCCGCAGTATTAGCAAGACCTCAACCACTTCTCTCCGGGGTGACAGCTCCAGAAAGCTCTGTTGAAATCTGGCGAGTGGCGATATTTATTTCTACCGCCTGCATAAGAGTAAAAGGGAAGAAAAAAGTTTCGGAGGCAACAGTTAAATAGGAAAACAAATGTAGATATGAGTACATTAATTCCCTCGATTCTTTACATGCCGTTCGTGTGACAAATGTTGTCGCATGCATGGAAAGAATTGTGCAATTTTAACAAACCAATATGATGTAGTTGCCATTTATGGGCACATTCATCTGTGGCGACATTGTACCCGTAAACTAAGGCACCCATGTATGGGTACAGTATTGGCTCTGTGACTGTACCCGCAACTATAATCGCACGCTGTGTTTGTGCGGGGTCGTCACAACAATTGCAGAGATAATAGTGCCTAAATTAGGTCAAACATCCGGAAAACAATACTAATAAAATAATCGCGCGACTCTTTTTTATTTCGATTCGTCTTAGAGAGAGTGGTTTTTGCAACAGACTAAATTCAGACACAAATTCGCTCAGGCTACTCAATCGACAAGATCATTAACAGCAACATGAGTCAAATTATAAAAATTTTAACCCGGACGCATGAGAAACTAAAACAGTTTCTTTAGTTAATCTTTGGCTAATGGAATTGCTGAAGTTTGCGTTCTACAGGGTGAATTTGAAAGGTACCTACTCGTAATATACAGAAAATTTGAGGAATTATTCGTCATGCCACTAGACAATAAAAGTGAAAGAACAAAAATTGTTAAGAAAACCCACTCCTTCCAACATGAAAAGCCCCAGGACCATGGACCATTCACCATTGGGACTTTACGTGGTAAATCTCCCCGAAGGAGTGGGTTTTTCAGAAAAATATTTTCTTGCAATTTTTTGTTTGTATTCGCAATGTGGACCAAAAACAAAGCAGCTGCAGAAAAAATATTTTGAATTGCCAACTCGAAATATGATACACTCAAATGGGAAGCGTCACTCTGGGAACTGTGAGTGAATGAGACTTCTTCGCCTTTGTCTTGGAAGGCGGCCGGAAACGGTCCAGGTAGGAAAAAATACCTGCACATAGATTCTTTTATTTTTCAATTGCAGGCTTGTTAAACTTCACTTTGTTTTTTGCTGCGCTCATGAAATTGCTGGCAGATAAGGCTCTCTCCCCCTCTCCTTCTCTCTTAATATCTCTCTCTCTACCTCCCTCTCTCTCTCTCTCGCTCTCTCTCTCCGTGATATCTGAATAATTGAATAATATCTAGAAGTTTTGCAACATAACCGACCACTTGGCACTTCAAAATGTTTAGGTGTCAGCAATCAGAAATGGAAGGCTAAAGCGAACAAGTGTAAAACTGTTGGTGTTGGGACATGTGAAATAATCTGAGAGAGTGGGCCCACGGGCGATGGGCCAATGTTCCCAAGTCAAAAGGGAAATCTCAGCTGTCGCCTGGGAGTCAGGTCGATTGCAGACTAGACATGCAGGGAACGCTGTGCATGCCATAGACGAAGGCCTGCCGAAATATTTTACCGGTAAATTTTGTGGGTGCCAGCCTTGGTTTTGACACAAAACATGCGGCCAAGGTAAACAAAATGGAAACACGGACGTTTGCTTTGCTTTTTAGGGAACACTTTGCTATTACGATTACAATTTTTTGATATTTCGAGAGAACCAGAATCCTCGGATTCTTTTGCCATGTCTGATTCTGGCCAGTGGAATCCGTGAATCAAAATGATATTGATTGAAAATGTTCACCATGCACACCTGCGAAAGTGATGTTTCACGAAAAGGTTCAGAATTTGGCAGGACTTTTCGGAAAAGTGTTTCAAGAAAGTTTTATGTTCGACGGATGAATGCCCCTGCGTTCATCCATCAGTGGGGAGTGTTTCTCAATCGCTTTTGGGATTTCATGCTTTGATAAAGAAGCAATTTTCAAATAACGTTGCTGAGAGCTCTTGGAAATGCATGCGATTCATAAGCATTGTACCAATTGAACAATAAAAGTTTTAGCGTAACTCGACTTTTTGGTAACCAAAACCCAGAAAATGTAAACCTATATTGTCATTTAATCTTGTATGTTCCACAGTTGGTTTAAAGTTACAAGGTCGGTTCAAGGTTTCAGTTACTGAAGACTAACGACAAAGTGCCACAAACTTAAAAGGTCGAAAACATCTTTGGCGTGAAAAAAATCGAAGGACTTCCCAGCCATTCCAGACATAGACATCGCATGTCCCTCTGAGAGTTATTTGTTTTTATTTATAATCACAATCTCAGCTCCAGGCTGAATGTCAAACAATCGCACACAATAAAAACGATGAACACGAAATGAATGCATACACAAATGCAACTAAAAAACGCCCAGTCTTTCTTGTATGGAGATGACAGCAGAAGATGTGGGTGTCAGATGAGCTGGGACATGAAGGAAAAGGAAGAGTATGAAGGCAGGGAATTATTCCACTCTTTCACTGTACGGGGAAAGAAGCTATTAAAATGCTGGCTAAATTTGACACACGGGGCCTCTTCTTTGATCCGTTGTCCGAACGCCGTGGTGAAACCCTGAGACCAAATTCCAATGAAAAAGGGATAACGGATTCCCCATGGATAATTGATTGCAGGAACCTGAGCCACGCCCTTTTCGTCTAGCAGCCAGAGTAACAAGTCCAAGTTCTGTCAGCAGCCCTGAGACGGAAGTAGCACGACTTTTATCAGAACAAATGAATCTAACTGCTTAACTGTGAAATAGCTCAAGCTTTGAGACGTGGCTAGTAAAATAAGGGTCCCACACCTCACATGCATATTCCAGGATCGGGAGGGCCAGAGCTTGGCTTGGCGCGAGGCCAGCCAGAAATCCCGCAGTTAAAATCTGATGCATCAACCTTAAAAATCTGATGTTTCCAACTAAAAATCATCGTTGCCTGCGTCAGGCGTTTTAGCAATTTTCACTGTGATTATGACAGGGACGTTATTGGAAGCATTTGTACCTAATAGCTCTACAACTCTCCCACATATATGTTGTCTCATTTACCCGAATAAATGAGACGAAACTGGAAGTAAAAATGGGGAAATCAGATAGAGCCTCAATTGCACATTGGTAACTCTTTTCGTTTTCAAATGTGCGCAGGTTTTCTGCCGGAAACCCATTGAGCGGCCCGCGTAGGGATATCCAGGTGGACCAACTCACGTGCAAGGATGGCCGAAATAAAAAAAAACACGTTTTTGGAGATGCTGCTTTTGGAGACGAGACGAGTGTGGCAACCGGCTGGCTCATTTTCGGGTGATTTCACGCGTTTAGATCACCATAGGTCGGAAGACACCTTTTAAACGTCTGCGACAATGGGCAAGAATGGAAAGGAAAGTGAAAAATGCGGAAAAATGCGGAAAGCACCGGAAAAGCCCCACAGGAAAAGAGAAACGTCAGAAAAATGCGCAGCAGCATTTTTCAAACATTCTATCGTGGACGAGCACTCTAGTATTCGTATAACGTCAATGGTATAGGGTTCAAAGGCCTGCAGAGCAAATACAATTCAGCAGTTGAAACATTTTACGTTGCTTGGATACCCGATGCCATTCCTCAGACGCGTATAAACTGTGCTTCTCGCGCTTATGGACAAAGCATTTCACCACGAACCTCACAATATAAAAACGTATCTCACACACATAGAGCACAGGCCACAGCTGCGGCATCCGGTTACACAGATAGCTGGATCTCCATTGAGAGCTTCGCTCGAGCATGGTTCAAAACGTGGCAATGCGAATTTTAAGGTGTTACAAGTAATTGATTGCCTGCGAAGCTTTCAATAGCTCTCCACGCGTTTTCCTGCATTCAACAAATTCCTTTTTTAAAAATTGCACAATGATTATAAAAGCTCACATGGTTCGCAACCTGGGCACAAAACGACTTTATTTTCCTCGGTTTGCCAATAAATATTGTAGGTAGGTATACCTATTGACGTGAGTAGGGCTACAAAATGACGCGATGCAAGAAGTGAAAACAAATGGAGGGTGGCACAAATGTTGGTCCTCCTCCAATCGGGTATTATAATCCAAGATTGGGAGCTGAAATCCAAGTTTTAGAATAATTGAATAGCAAGAACCCATTTGCGATCAAGGTTCTGCATCTGTTTCTCACAAAGGCTGCACATATCACAGCACGGAGGCAGAGCAAAACCACACAACACTCCAAGCACAAAACTGCTCAGCACGAAAAATTTTATTTATTTATTTATTTATTTAGACAAAGACAGTAACAAGGGTTTGGTTACTGTTTGAGGCATGCGACAAGGCAGTATAGTCATATTAAACAATGAATTTTAACAATGTTGGACGCGTACAAATTAACCAACACCAAAACAAAAATTGGTAATAGAAACGTTCAGTCAGGTCAAAGGGATTCGAGAAGGCACTCGTGCGTCTGCCATGATACTAAAGATTATTGAATAAAATTTAGCTCGGCGGGATTTCCTTTGAGGCTTCCCGAACGTGAGCTTAGTTCAGTTAATATCATAAGCACTCAGTGATTGCTGCGATTCGTAAAGTCTGAAGCCTTTGCCTTAGTCCACTCCATCGGTAATTGAGTGCTTGCAAGCTATCTTATTATAGTTTCCTGTGGGCATAACTATCTCCACACATTCATATACTGCTTTGGGAAAAATTCCATCCTCTGCGGCTCCATTTCATTTGCTGAAGGGGAAAGTAATGTTTTACTGTGGGGTCACGTTGGTTGTCCTTCGCGTGCTTTTCCATGGAAAAGGGAAGCCAGATGAAATAATTTTAATAATTTATGTAAAAATCTAAGTACGAAATAGAAGTATCCAGATGAAATAATTTTAATAATTTATGTAAAAATCTAAGTACGAAATAGAAGTATCCAGATGAACTAATTTTAATAATTTATGTAAAAATCTAAGTACGAAATAGAAGTATCCAGATGAAATAATTTTAATAATTTATGTAAAAATCTAAGTGCGAAATAGAAGTATCCAGATGAAATATTTTTAATAATTTATGTAAAAATCTAAGTGCGAAATAGAAGTATCCAGATGAAATAATTTTAATAATTTATGTAAAAATCTAAGTACGAAATAGAAGTATGCAGATGAAATAATTTTAATAATTTATGTAAAAATCTAAGTACGAAATAGACGCATCCAGATGAAATAATTTTAATAATTTATGTAAAAATCTAAGTACGAAATAGAAGTATCCAGATGAAAAATAATAATTTTAATAATTTATGTAAAATCTAAGTGCGAAATAGAAGTATCCAGATGAAATAATTTTAATAATTTATGTAAAAATCTAAGTACGAAATAGACGTTCCCAGATGAAATAATTTTAATAATTTATGTAAAAATCTTAGTGCGAAATAGAAGTATCCGCAGATGAAATAATTTTAATAATTTATGTAAAAATCTAAGTGCGAAATAGAAGTATCCAGATGAAATAATTTAATAATTTATGTAAAAATCTAAGTACGAAATAGAAGTATGCAGATGAAATAATTTTAATAATTTATGTAAAAATCTAAGTACGAAATAGAAGTATCCAGATGAAATAATTTTAACAATTTATGTAAAAATCTAAGTACGAAATAGAAGTATCCAGATGAAATTATTTTAATAATTTATGTAAAAATTTGTCCGAGTACACTGCAATTATTATAACTCATTTCAGGAGCAATGGAAAAAAATCATGAAAATTTACAGAATAAAATTAGCGACCAAAGCAGAAATATGGAGAAAAAGAAAAGATCTATGGAGCTCTGGGTGAAACATGACGAAAACTGGAAACTGCCGCAAACTGGAAACTCAATCTCAAAGAACTAACTTCTCAGAACATGTAGGTACTCTTTGCACATGTGAGGACTCATTTTACTCTTTGCTCATAACTTTCTAAGAATTTACTCCTTTTGACCATGTTGAGAACTTTTAAACAGAATCCGGGACTGCCTAACTAGTAAAGTTGTGCATTCCCCTCCATTCTTTCGTCCATTTTTTCACCAGATTTTGATGCCTCAACCAATAAGAGTGTTTTCAGAACGCCCTTTGAGTGCGCCCTGTACATCTCAAAAGATGCAAGTCCCATGCATATGATATTCCAATTCAAGCCTCACATGCGTGAAAGCCCTCTTTTCTGAGAAGTATGGGACACGCGCTGTGTCTTGCTGAATGCTGCCTGCTGCACGTGTCATGTGCATGGGGATGTGTGGGGATGTGTTGGGATGTTGGGTTTGAAAAATGATGTCACAGATTCGCTTTGAAAGGCGAAAAGCTTCAAGCATTCTTCTATTCTTTTTTATTCTGGATCATGCTTCATGCTTTAAAATCAGCTGTTATTTTTGGACTTTTAATGGGATTATCTTCTCTATATGCGGGTAGTTGGAACCAAAGCGATGCAAAATTCCATACTTCGAAGCCAACCAAAGCTAGGCGAGGATTGAGAGACAAGGACAAAATTGTTTCGATTTAACGAAGCGGCGTCCGTCTCCGACTGATTTATTTCATCTGATGTTCTTTGGGCACACGATTTTCAGGCGTCCGCAAATTTTTTTATTCGATGTATTTTCAATCAAAATGAAAAAATGAAAAACTTAAAAATGTTGCTAAAATCACCGCTCATAAACACATTTATCCGGATGGTTGCCCATCAGAATGCGAAAAAGTAGATTAGATGTGTGCAAGTAAGTCCCTCCAATAAAATTCCGAAGAAGTGTGATTCATGGTGACAACTTTAGAATTCGAAAAAGAATGTTCAAGAAAGGCCCCCCAATAAAATTCCGAAGAAAATGATACAGTGACACCATTAGAATGCGAAAAAAGTATGTCCAGGAAAGACTCTCCAATGATATTTTTAAAGAAAGTGATACAGTGACACCATCAGAATTCGAAAAAAGTATGTCCAAGAAATACTCTCCAATGATATTCTTGACGAAAGAGTGATTCAGTGACACCGTTCAGAATGCGAAAAAACGTATGTCCAAGAAAGACTATCCAATGATATTCTTGAAGAAAGTGATACAGTGACACCATTATATTTCGCAAAAAGTATGTCCAAGAAAAACTCTCCAATGATATTCTTGATGAAGAGTGATTCAGTGACACCCTTTAGAATTCGAAAAAAGCATGTCCAAGAAAGACTATCCAATGATATTCTTGAAGAAAGTGATACAGTGACACCATTATATTTCGCAAAAAAGTATGTCCAAGAAAAACTCTCCAATGATATTCTTGACGAAAGAGTGATTCAGTGACACCCTTCAGAATGCGAAAAAAAGTATGTCCAAGAAAGACTATCCAATGATACTATTGAAGAAAGTGATACAGTGACACCATTATATTTCGCAAAAAAGTATGTCCAAGAAAAACTCTCCAATGATATTCTTGATGAAGAGTGATTCAGTGACACCCTTTAGAATTCGAAAAAAAGCATGTCCAAGAAAGACTATCCAATGATATTCTTGAAGAAAGTGATACAGTGACACCATTATATTTCGCAAAAAAGTATGTCCAAGAAAAACTCTCCAATGATATTCTTGACGAAAGAGTGATTCAGTGACACCCTTCAGAATGCGAAAAAAAGTATGTCCAAGAAAGACTATCCAATGATATTATTGAAGAAAGTGATACAGTGACACCATTATATTTCGCAAAAAAGTATGTCCAAGAAAAACTCTCCAATGATATTCTTGATGAAGAGTGATTCAGTGACACCCTTTAGAATTCGAAAAAAGCATGTCCAAGAAAGACTATCCAATGATATTCTTGAAGAAAGTGATACAGTGACACCATTATATTTCGCAAAAAAGTATGTCCAAGAAAAACTCTCCAATGATATTCTTGATGAAGAGTGATTCAGTGACACCCTTCAGAATGCGAAAAAAAGTATGTCCAAGAAAGACTATCCAATGATATTCTTGAAGAAAGTGATACAGTGACACCATTATATTTCGCAAAAAAGTATGTCCAAGAAAAACTCTCCAATGATATTCTTGATGAAGAGTGATTCAGTGACACCATTTAGAATTCGAAAAAAGCATGTCCAAGAAAGACTATCCAATGATATTCTTGAAGAAAGTGATACAGTGACACCATTATATTTCGCAAAAAAGTATGTCCAAGAAAAACTCTCCAATGATACTCTTGATGAAGAGTGATTCAGTGACACCCTTCAGAATGCGAAAAAAAGTATGTCCAAGAAAGACTATCCAATGATATTCTTGAAGAAAGTGATACAGTGACACCATTATATTTCGCAAAAAAGTATGTCCAAGAAAAACTCTCCAATGATATTCTTGATTCAGTGACACCATTTAGAATTCGAAAAAAGCATGTCCAAGAAAGACTATCCAATGATATTCTTGAAGAAAGTGATACAGTGACACCATTATATTTCGCAAAAAAGTATGTCCAAGAAAAACTCCCCAATGATACTCTTGATGAAGAGTGATTCAGTGACACCCTTCAGAATGCGAAAAAAAGTATGTCCAAGAAAGACTATCCAATGATATTCTTGAAGAAAGT
Organism: Sinentomon sp. SZTP_YWyxl; assembly: GCA_030068105.1. Lineage (NCBI taxonomy): Eukaryota > Metazoa > Arthropoda > Protura > Sinentomata > Sinentomidae > Sinentomon > Sinentomon sp. SZTP_YWyxl. The sequence goes on along the minus strand of JASGXE010003988.1, from coordinate 1,622 downwards.
GATACAGTGACACCATTATATTTCTCAAAAAAGTATGTCCAAGAAAGACTCTCCAATGATGTTCTTGATGAAGAGTGATTCAGCGACACCCTTATTCGAAAAAAGTATGTCCAAGAAAGACTCTCCAATGATATTCTTGAAGAAAGTGATACAGTGAAACCATTAGAAATCGAAAAAAGTGTACCCAAGAAAGACTCTCCAATGACATTCATGACGAAGAGTGATTCAGTGACACCCTTCAGATTGCGAAAAAAGTGCCCAAGATAGAGCCTCCAATAAAACTTCGAAGAGTGATTCAGTGACACCTTCAGAATTCTAAAGAAGTATGTCCAAGAAAGACCCTCCATTAAAACTTCGAAGAAGAGTGATTCAGTGACACCTTCAGAATTCGAAAAACGTATGTCCAAGAAAGACCCTCCATTAAAACTTCGAAGAAGAGTGATTCAGTGACACCTTCAGAATTCGAAAAAAGTATGCCCGAGAAAGGTAATTCAATAAAATTCCCGAAGAAGGATGATTCAGTATAATACCTTTAAGAATGCGAAAAAGCATGTCTAAGAAAGACCCTCCAGTAAAATTCTGAAGAAGGATGATTCACTGACACCCTATAGAATTTGAAAAAATATGTCTAGAAACTCCCTCCGATAAAATTCCGAAGAAGGGTGAATCAGCAACACCCTTTAGAATTCAATAGAATTGTGTCCAAGAAAGATTCTCAACTGATTGACTTATACTCTCTCGAAAGCATTGTTGCTGAATCGTTTTCAATAGAGGAAAGTGTGAAATATTTACTGTGTATCTGCTATAGTGCACGGATTTTAGATCTATTACTGCTATAGTACACGGATTTTAGATCTAAATGTTTTGTTTACCTATTGTGAAATGAAGTCTGCAGATATAGCTAATGAGAGAAAGTGAACCTATCTGGACTTACTGAATCTATCCTTTGGAGACAAACGACCAAAACTACCGCCGTCCACTTCCTAAAAGAAAAGGTGAGAAAAAGAAGAAAGTAAACAAATAACATGCAAATTACGAATAATTCAAATCAACGGCAGGAATTTGTTTAAAAAAGGGACTCAAAGTTACCCTCGTGTTCATGGTATAATTATAGATAATTGGCCATTTTAGACACTGGTTAAATCGAAAAAAAATGGTTAAAAAGGTTAAAAGGTTAAAAAAGGGTTTAGGAAAAAAGGTTAAAAAAAGGTTAAATAGGACGCTGCGGAAATTTAATTTCTCCTTTTTCCTGACTGTTTTGTCTTCCACTTTTATTTCTGCGCACGAGTATAACCTGCTGCAAGAACTAAATATAGGGATAAGCGGTGAGTAAATACCGCGCCATAATTTTCAGCTGAAAATCTATGGTGCCCTCCACACTGGCTCAAAATTTGACCAAACGGCAGCGTTGCATGCGAACTGATTTCAAGTCAATCCTCGCTTCACGTCTCAAATCTACAATGGTGAAAAAGTTTGAGCATCCCAACTTCATTTAGCTGCGGATTAATTTCAGCAAAAGGACACAATTAGCTAAAAGTTCGAAATTGTGGCTAAAAGTTCAAAATTGCGAGGTCAGAAATGTTTATGTCCGTAAAATTTGGGCAAACTTTAAAATTTGCCAA
>JASGXE010003987.1:0-26478 GCA_030068105.1 Sinentomon sp. SZTP_YWyxl | reverse complement strand
CACCATGACGTTGGCTGCTCTTTCTATTTTTCTCATAATGTTACACCAGTGATATGTTTGTCAGGGTGAAACAAAATAATTGTGCGTTGATTATCAAATATTTGTTGAAAATGAATAATTAATTGAAACTGTCACATTACAAATGAATTAAAAACGAAAATAAAAAATCAAAATTAAAATTTCAAAAGAAAAAAAATCAAAATTGGGATGTTATTTGAAAATCATCCTAAGCCTTCTCGTTTAAAAAAAAAAGTTTGCAGCAAGAGAAATTTGTTTAGAAAAGTTTTAACTTGCTCAACAGAACTCTTTTATTTTTGCAACCATTCAGAACAATGACATGAAGGGTTGCATCTGAAATGAGGTGGGAGAATTCGGAACATGGGACCAGATTCGCCTGGGCAGATGCATTTCAGAGTGATGATCGACATGGGAAATTGCTCAGGCATGGCATCGTAGCTTGGCATTTCAATGTCGCTTTGCACAAACAGCACACCCGCTGTCACTAAAAAGGATGCAAATGATGTTGGATCACGAAGCCACTCTTTTTAAGTTCAAAACACTGCAGCGCAACAGCATGAAAACACACTTGACATGCCTTCCTCTTTTGGGGCCAAGTTGGGGTTGTTTGAGTTGGGGTGTCGAGGCTGCATTCCAGACACAGCACACATTGTAACTGAAGCGGATGAAGAAAATGATATTTGACCATTCAGTTATCTTTGAAGCCCAAAACACCTTGCTATACTGAAATGCCTCAAAAAACTGTTCACTTACTTTTTTTTAATCACCCGATTTCAGTTTGGGCTGCGGACTTACGAGTTTTGCATATAGAACATCCCTGTAAAATGCTGTGTGGTAACCAATAACATTTCAAGTATCTAGGTACCTACTTCTTCACCCGAGGTTACCTTTAAGCAGCTTGATATTTTTCAGCTACCTACTTTACTCAAAAAGAAGGCCAATGATATGCAATCACAGATGTCTTGTTGTTTGTGATAGTGATCTAGGCAGGAAAGGTAGGTACATTCACAGTCTTCCTTGAAATTCTGTCTAGCTAATTCAATTCCAACATGCACACAACAGAGGTCAAATCAGAGGGAGCAAATTAAAAAAGGAGAATAGGCCCAACATGAAAATGGCACGACAAACAATTCTTAGCGAAAACAACAAACCTCAGGGTGCAACAGTTCCAAAGACCTGCGGTTGACCACCACATCTCGGAATCGGTGCCACCTCATCTCAATTTCCTTCTTGCGCAAATAATTTTTCGTTGTCTTTTTCTGGCATCCAAAGAAATATAGGTACCCAAAAACAAACAGGGTGTTCTGCACAATGCATTGTGGGTTGGGTTGACCTTTGGTTAGGCCAGTTAACAAGGAAAATTTAACAAACCCAAAAAATAACATAACCAAACCTATCCTGGCCTCATCCCAACACACAATGCATGATGTGAAACACTGTTCGTTGGTTTAGGTGTATTTCTTGAACATTTGTAAATGGTGCCAGTAAAAGGCGATAATCGACACACCCACCAGGTCCAGAGATATCTATCTCTCTTGGGCAAAGAACCAGGACTGCTGGCTTGGTGACAATTCAGTAAAATCATAAAAATGGGCTAACAGTGCAAGACGTGAGGTTCAACATATTCCGGAGGGGGCTGACATTTTTCGAAAAGCACACCCCACCCCCTTCCACTACAGATGGGGATCTCTGGGGAATCTTTTTACAAAAATGATGGTCTCCTGACAAGTGACAACAGCGCGGTTTAGTAAAATCACACAAATGGGCCACAAAATCCCAAATTGCAAAAATGGGTAAAATCAAATAATTTGGCTTTTTCATTTTTAAGATTTTTTATAAAAAAAAATTCATCAGGTATTTATTGATGAGGAACGCAATAAAAATTGGGGAAAATAAAAAAAGGTAAAATCACAAAAATGGCCCAACAGCGCAAGAGGGGAGGTTCAACACAATCCGGAGGGTGCAGGTGCTGGCCTTTAAGAAAGAGTCACCACACCCCACTCCAACTAGGCTACGTATAGGGATCTCTACAGCCTGTCCAGTCAAGTTGAGCTCTGACTGCGGTTGATCTCAGATTTCACACACCTGCATTCGTATTGTTCTGGTCGCGTGAAAAAGTCAGGGCACTCCAACCGCATTCTTATGCCTCTGCTGTACCGGCTCCAATCCGGTTTCCTCTATTGACGGGGTGAATTTATTCCTTGCCAGCAGCTTTTCATTTCTTGTGGCTTGGGATGTTCTTGATTTGCTGTTGTGCAAATCGGGATGCCAAAAGGCAAGGGTCATGCGTTGTCTTCTGGATTTCGTAAAGTGGTTTTGAGGTTTCCTTAGACTTCGAAAATAAAATCCCACGGTTGCATTTTGGAGATCCCTGATCTTCGGCCACGCGAGAAAAAGGTAAGAGCTCAACTTAGACTGGACAGGCTGTAGAGAACCTTTTCAATTTATTGGCTTACTACCAAGATCGGTATTTCATCCATTTGAGGCCGGATTCCTTCTCAATTCCAACGGTGTGAGATCTTTCGCTGGACCCCCGCCGGCTCCTCAGACACATCAAGGTGGTGGCTTAAAAATGAAAGGTCACATCTCAGGAAAAAATGGCAGCTGTCGTGAGGCTCTGTTCTGGTCCATTCTCCTTAAAGGAGAATGGACCAGGACGGAGCTCCGACCTGGAACACATCCGGTTTTAACAGTGTTGACCAAGCTTTCAGCCTCACGACAGCTGCCGGTTTTACCTGTGACGTGACCTTTCATTTTTAAGCCACCGTCTTGACGTGTCTGAGGAGCTGGCAGGGGTCTGGCGAAAGATCTCACACCGTTGGATATGAGAAGGAATTCGGCCATAAACGGAAGAAGAAACACCGATCTTGGTAAGTCAATAGTTTCCAACCGATACCAAAAAGTACCTATGCCCCTTCATGCACAGAGAACCTTTTCACCAAAAAGCCACACGCCTGACAAGTGACAACAGTGCAGTTTAGTAAAATCACAAAAATGGGCCACAAAATTCCAAATCAGAAAAAAATGGGTAAAATTAAATTTGGTATTGACAACAGTGTTAGCACACCCCACCCCCTTCCACTACGAATAGGGATCTCTGGGGAACCATTTTCACAAAAAAGCAGCTCTCCTGGCAAGTGACAACAGTGCAGTGCAGTAAAATTACAAAAACTGGGCCACAAAATCCAAAATCACAAAAAAATGTGAAATATCAAATTTGGTATTTGAGGTATTCGTTTAAATTTCTTTTATTTGGGTACCACCTCTTAAAAAAATAATTTTCAAAAAATTAAAAAAAAAATTAAAAAACAAATTTTTTTATTATATTCATTAATTATTTGGTTCCTGCTTGAAAAAATTTGGTGCCTTTAAAAATGTTCGTGGGTGCATATCTACGTACTTAATCCAACAGAACTTTCACAGATGCCGCGTACCTATCTGAATTTGACTCACAGTGGTTGGCTGTGCCAGCCAGCCTCTGTAATGTAGGCCAGTGGAGCCACATTTCAGATGAATAATGCAACATTCAATGCTTTCGAGGTGCTTTTGGAAAACACAAATTTGTCAAAAGGGACTCCTTCTGGGGGCATCGCACCTTGAACACCGGCAGGGGGGCACCCAGTCCAGACCCCTGCTCTTGTCACGCATACCTGCATACCTACATGTCCACATTTATCCTCCTCCCTAAGGTATCTGACCTTGAGCATCCCTGATGATGACTGTAGAAATCAAAAAAGAATCCAAGACAATACAGAAGGAAGGTGTACCTATATGGGCTGCCTCTGAGAAAGGATGACTCTCCCGTTTTTGCCCAAACAGTGCATCAAGCAGTCCAGTGGTGTATAGTGGCGGCGGAAAAAGATTACTCATACATGTGTTTTTCCCATTTGATTGTTGCCTCCGAAACTTTTTTTTCTTTCTTTTTACTCTTATGCATTTGGTAGAAATTAAAGCGCCAAATTGCAACGGAGCTTTCTAGAGGTGTCAGATTTTGACATTCGTGATGAAAGAGGATCTTTTATTTCTACAGCATGGAGTTTTTGCTAAAATCTCAATAATGCAAATTTTTCACATGTATGGGTAATCTTTTTCCGCCGCCAGTATACCTACATACTTATGGTGTTGGTAGGTATGTCATGCTAAAAAGTATCCAGCATAACAACAAAGAAAGGTGAACGTCATGTTGCCTCCTTCTGCCAACATTCATGCAGCTTGATCATTTTGGGCATGGGAAAAGCATGTCAAGTCCATTCTGGTCTACTCAATCTATGGCCAAAGATCGATGAAGTGACCCCCCTTTTTTACTCCCTTCTGCCATATGGCCACAGAATGGATACCTACTAATCATCCTTGTTTGGAGTTCTATTCAGCCGCATCACTACTTCGGATGATAAAAATCATCAACGATGGATGCCACTAACCTGTTGCTTTGTTTCACCTCACTCGCTGCTGTGTTAGGTATACCCCGTTTTGCACCTTGCTCCAGTTCAAGAATAAATTGACAACTCGAGAACACTCGTAAAAGTAGAGGAAAGAGGACAGCAAACATTGTTGAAGGTGAGAAGTTGATCACTGTTCATTGCTACATACCTACTCACTTGGTAGAGAACCACTACACAGTTGATACCAAATTAGTATGACCTTAAAGGTTTGTGATGGGCTATCACTGCCAAGGTTGTCAAGAATATCTCTTTGAGTGAATACGCAACTGCATGGTGCCTGCATTCCCAGTTGTCAAATATGAATTTTGGCCCTTCAGGTCGCCTACAAATTAATGTACCTACCTTTTACAGATGACAATCTAAAGAAATGCCTGCTGCATCCAAATTGTGCATCTGCAAGCATATGTTTATTGGTTCAGTTTTTTGTTTGAATATTATGAAAGGAATAGGTAAGTGGGCGATGTAGGTATACCTACACGATTCTGAAACAAATTAAATTTTATTCATTTTAGAGGATGTTTCTCACTTGGAACACTTCTTGAGAGCTTACCTTTCCATTTTCCAGAAGTTGATGACGATCTTCAAAGTCTGGAAAAGTGTTCTTATATTCACGTTCAGGATTGAAATGAACAGGCTGCACATTTGCCATCATCAGCTCTTCAATAAAAAATATTCATCACTCACTCTACCTACCTGTGCAAAACAAAACAGGACTGGCCCTACATAGGTAGGTAGGTAAAATAAGAGCAGGTTTAAAAACCAATCAACATCAGGAAATATTAGGTGTTCTTGTTGCAACAGAAACCCATACCCACAGATATTGTGCAGTGAAAAAATTCCTTGCTGTCACCAGGGGCATCAGGATAAAGAAAATCTTATGGGGGGAAAGAGGGAGTCCAGATCTGAGGGTCAGGGTGGGAGACCTCCAACTGCCTTTTAACATTCGACATGATCTTGCCAGCTTTGCCCTGTGGGTATTTCTCCATGCTTAGAGAAGGGGGTGCCATCACTATTTGTGAAGGTGATGCAAACCATGCAAGGATCGATGCCTGAAGAAGCCTATTGATATTGTCTGGGTTTATAGATGTTTCTTATCCACATTCGGTTGAAGTTGAAAGTGGAACTGGCCTGAGTTCAAGGCATGTAGTATTGCTATCAGCTAGAAGACCTTCCTACCAAGTAGGCTCATCAGTTGCTGTCTCTCATGATAGTTCTGCACAAGGTTTGGGTCTAAGCCAAATGACAAATGGAAACACCACTGATGACAAAACATCTCTCAGGAAATTGGAGACCACCCTGATGATGATGTTGAATACATGGATCCTGACGACTTGTTGGACGAACAGGATTTTAAAAAAACCCGATCCGGCTTCCATTAAGGGTGTGTGGCACAACTGGACAAAGTAAAGCTTGCAAGAACTGCTCCTGTGGATTGGAGGAAGAATTACTCGCAGAGAAGGCTCCAAAATCAGATTTCACTGGGTACCTACCGAATCATCATGTGGAAGTTGTTTGGGTGATGCATTCAGATGCTCTGATTGTCATTAGAGAGGTTTGCCAGTTTTCAAACCTGGTGAAAAGTTTGTGCTCACACATAAATGGCTCCATCAGTTTGCGCTCACACATAGATGGCACCAGATGGCTCCAGATATATGAATGATGATAGCTCCAAATGATTTATGGACATTGTTTAGTATTTTTCCTATGTATCGATGGCAACCAGTCACTCTCAACTGCCACTGTAAAATGAACAGTGCCACTGTTCATTAATTGTGTTGTTTTGTCTATTATTTCGCAAGTTTACGTAACCAATCCTATTTTTGATGAAAAAAAATAATTGTTCAGGCACCTACTCAATTTAAATTTTGGTGATTGAAAATTTTGCCATTTGTACCTGTTTTCTAACCTTTAAAACCGGACTCGTTTTCTGCTCCTGTAATTTATTTTAAGGTAAGTACCAAAAACGGATAGGTAGGTTTTTGGTACCTATGATTAAAGTTGATGTTTAAAATCCACATTGCCCTGGCTGTCATTGTAATTTTCATGTGGGCAGCTTGTCTACATGCTGCCTTCGTGGAACCATATGTCAAAGCTGAGTTTTGTTTCGTGATTCTGCGTTTGGCAAAAAATGACGCATGACCGGGGATACCATTGTACAATGGGTTAAACGCCTGTGGCCACCAACTTGTTGTTGGCAGTAAAATCTGCGTAAAATGACATCTAAAGAGCGTTCATTTTCAGAATAGTCCGCGCCCTTTCTGCAGTCAGGGATGTGCAAATCTGAGCAAAAGTCGGGAATCGGAGATTTTTAGCTGGGGGCCTCAATTTTCGAAACTCGTGTCAGTTTTGACCTCTCAATCTTTTCATCATTCTACTTTTCGGGGTTTTTTCAATTTTCTGTGATCACGATCTGTCTGCATTGCTGGTCATTCAGCTCCTGCTTTCAAAATGTGCACTTGTGGTGTGCAGCCCTGAACCGAATCTTCACATCACAATCATCAAATTTTAGAAAGCACGCTTCATATGGATGCTAATAGCTTGTCCATATAGGCCTAGGCCATATTAGTTTTTTTGCCGGTTAAGAAAGCAGAACACTGCCCTGTCTTTCATTTTCAACGCACTGCAGTAAATCCGACATTGCTGAAGAATTCAGAAATTCAAAGAATTCAGAAGAATGAAAACATTGTGTGGACAACACACCAGTTGGTGGACATCAGCCAATTGGTGCCAATGGACAGATCTCAGATTGAGGCCTGCGGCGGAAACCCATCAGAGGTGTTTCGAGGGTCGGTCTTCACCATCCTTGTGGGTGTTTTTTCCTAGAAACAACAATTCTTGTGAATTTAATCTCTCTCTCTGACAAAGTTGATGGTTTCAGGTGGTTTTGGCTGTTTTTTTTGTGGTTCGGTTGTCAAAAATGGCTATGGTTTCGACAGATTTGGCTGGTTGCTGGTCCGTCCAGTTTCCGGTTTGGCGGGTTTTGTGCTCGTTTCAGGTGATCTCCGGTATGGTTTCATTCACATATCCGGTTAGTTTGGAGTGGTTTCGTGCTGCAGGTGGGAATTGTTTTCAGATACCGCATTCCGAAGCATTTTTTGCCATTTTTTGAAAATGTTGCAGAAACAACAAAATCACTCACAGTTTCGTGTGGAGAAAGACCCCGTGTGGGCAAAGTTGCCCCCATGTGGGAAAGACCCCGTGTGGGCAATGACAATTCCTAACGACTTTTCCTCTCCAAATTCGTGTTCATTTGGACAATTATTCTCTCCGAAGAAAGCCACTGCAGGGATAAAAATAGTGTTTTTGAGCAGGAATGTTAAAAATCTTGGAAAAAGCCTTTCGGTGAGAGGGAAGTCGAGTGGAACTTTCGATGCCTTTTTGCGGGGAAAGGGGCTGCGCCCAAACTAAACTCTGGCCCAAGCAACAATTTCGAAAACTTCTGGGCGAAGCTTTCGAAAACCGGTCAGTTTTCTGTCCCACAGTCCACCAATCAAGAATTCAGCATGGGCCTGGGCCTTTTGTTGTTTTACGCCAGTCAATTCCAGTTTCCTTTTGTTACATTTTTCTATTTTTTCTCCATTCTTTCCAATGGCCGAAATTCTCATTCACGTTCGCCAGAATCATGCCGGAGGCACGATCATCCCCGTTGCATGCAAGGAGACCATGAGGAGACAAACAAACAACCTTGTCCTTTTCAAAGAAACTGCGAAGCCAGGCCAGGAAACGAAGCCCTTGAAGGACACTCCAGACCAATTATTGTTGCGCAGAGGGGTGCGGGCAGTCAGGCTACAGACGGCGTGTGTCTGCGTGTGAGGAAACAATGTGTCCACAGCATGGTCAGAGCTTCTCGAATGAATGTATTCGTTCAAGGTTTTTTCTGGCTGATTTCCATTTCCACTGATCTCCATGTCTTTCCGGTTTCATGAACATTTCCTGCATTTAGGATATCCCCCAGTTTGTGCAGCACACAGCTCCAAAACTGCTGCCCTGCTTGACTCTTCATGCAGGTACCTGTGCAGGTGTCTTCCCGGGTGGCGAGCTAACGCGGAAATGCGGTGCAACTTCTTGGTTTGGGGCGTTGTGAAAAACACGCATAAAGAGGCGACGTCTTGCGGTGGGAGCGGGTTAATGATGACAGAGTGGGACAGAGACTGACAAGGTTGATCAATGACCATGGGCAATTTTCATGTCAAAACTTTTGAAACTTTTGAGGTCAAAAATAGGTTTCAATGAGGAGAACGACGAAGAGACGTTGCAGGAAGTTATTATTAGTCATTATTAGAGAGCTACTTAAGGTATAGAACACCAGCCCACAATGCCTGATGAATAATCAATGATATCTATAATCTACGACTGCATTCAGAAATTATTGGATATGCTGATGATATGATATGACCTAACTTTTGGCAGGAGATGATATTGATGACATGAAAATACAGCTGGAACAAGATATGGTGAAAATAGTTCATTGGCTTCAGTCAAATAAGCTCATACTAAACACAAAGAAAACAAACTTAGTTTTATTTACAACAAAAAGAGCTCAAGGCATACCAGGAAATGTTTGTATAAGAATTACGGGAAATAATTGCTGTGGTAATATTTACCAAGTGGATACTATAAAATTATTAGGAGTAAATTTTGATTAAAAAATGACTTGGGGAAACCACATTGGCAAATTACTCTCTTCTATGAGTTATCTAATACATACCTTCATCAGAGTTAGATTTGAACTGGACATTGACACTCTAAGGACGTTGTATATAACTCTGATTCAATCGAGATTGGAATATGCAATTGAAATATGGTTAGGGACATATGATTACAATTTGCGGCATATTTATCGCTTTCAAAAGAAGATAATTCGGATTATTTATCATCTGCCCAGAATCACGCATACAGGTAACTATTTTATTAAATTAAATATCCTAGATATATATGGGCTTATTGTATATAACCTTGCCAAACTAGCCTATAAAATTCACTATGGAAAAATGGAAACTAGTTTCATAAGTTGGCATGTAACTGCATCTATAACCAGGAATAATAAATTAAACATACCAATTTTGCCAAAAATTTATTCAGAGTATGGAAAAAATTCCCTAAATTTCAGATTAATTAAATTATGGCTAAAGTTACCAGATTTCCTAAAAACAGACACAAATTTTCAACATTTCAAAAAAACACTAAAAAATCACTTGGTGCCACTAGATTACAAAGACGTCAAAGCACGATATGACATATTCTAAATTTTAGTTCGACTATGCAATCTGTCTTACGGGTTTCACCAAGCGTCAACCTGACCACACTGAAACCAACTCTGTTGCCACAGTGGTCAGGACAAAATGGCGCAGAAATAATACTATCCATGGAGGGTAGCATTTTTTTGGCCGCATCAAATCTGCATCACGGAAATGTTCACTGGTTGGATACATTATTTGCTCTTTCCTATGGATAAGTGATACACGGCTCCTGTCAACACAACCGTAAGTTCCAATCTCAATGTTCACTCATTCGATAACACCGCAAAACATGGCATAATATTTTGTCAATCCTGATTCTTTCATGGACATGTGTTTTTTACTAAAAATGTAAAAACATGGGTGTGCAAAATTCAATGTCTCCGCTGTTGTACCTAAACCTTCTTTGTCAGCAACAAATTACTTTTTTGGAATGTTTTGTAAACTGCCAAAATTTGTAAATAAAATGAGAAACCACAGAAAAAAAAGGGTTTGTACCTGTTTTCGCATAATCAACATAGAAAGTGTCAAAGGCTTTTGTTTTGGTACCTATTTGCTTTGTTGCCGAATTGTCATGTGCCTTAAAATCAAGTTGATGTATATTTTCCTTGATAAAATTAAATCAGCGTTTTTTTGGCCAATGATGACGGCAAAATATTGCCATGAAATGAAGTACATGGAAGCTTCACTCTGAGGCCTATTAAAAAAAAAAAAGGAAGTGGAACATGTTAAGCCATGAGATGACGTATGGCACTGCCTGATCATTCAAGGGATCGTTATTATCCGTTTGAAAGTTGATAATTGAAAATGGGGTGGTACCATGTGAGATTTCCGTTCTGGAAAAGACTTGGTTGGTTCACCAAGATCGCGTGAAAACGATTGGCCAGTAAGTGCGTCAAATGCCAAAAAGTCAGCGAAGCCAGACAAAAATGTTTTAAAAAAGGATGGACTTCAGACAATGGGGTCAAACTTTGCAAGATTGAGTTTGATCTGCATAAGATTGCGTCAGATAAGCAAAACTTCATAAGACAGGGACATGAAGGTGCAGCAAGGGTGAGAGGATCGGGACGCCAGTTTACAAATCCTGCTGCGATTTTAGATGGCAGGCCGGGGCACAGAAAGAGCAGTTTTTTTTTTTTTTTTGAGAGGGGAGAGGGTAAAGTCAGGTTCAGATACCTAGCTTTAGGCAATAAAAAAATGGTGTTCCCTAAAATATGGATAACTGGACACCCCCATGGACAGGTTAGGCTATGAGAGGTTAGGTTAGGTTGGAATAGGATGGTTTTGGATATGACAAAATATCTTGGGTTGGTTTGGATAGGTTGGGTTTGAAGGGTATCCAAGGGGGTGTCCAGGTGTCCACATTTTAGGGAGCACCGAAAGAAATATATTTTTTCTTGCAAGAAGGTACAGGGCCCCAATCGAGCATTCTTGCACAAAACGACCGGGACAGGATTAAAAGGCTGTCAACACAGGCGTCCAGCGTCCTGAATCATGCTGCAGTCGCGTGTGCAGGCCACTTGAGGAATGGACCATGTCGCTGCGAACTCTGTCAGACCGCCATTCAAGGAGAAAAAGTTTCCACCAAAAGGGACAACACACTGCAAGGATGCAGAATGCTACTAATCCGGAATTCAAAAGTGAAAAAAGAAAAGCAACAGCGGAATGATGATGAAGGAAAAAGAAAACGCCCCAACTGTGGGTGCAGGTTTTTGGGAGCAGGTCTTTGGGTGCATTCCGCCACATTCTCAGCATGCAAAAGAGGGAAGATGGCATGATGAAAAGAGGACGATCAGTTAGCGAGAAACATCAGTTAGCGAGAAACTGAGAAGTTGAAATGATGGTTTTTTGATGAACAAAAGAAGACACATGCCGGCAAAAGGACACAGGCGGGGGTGGTCTGCTCAATGAAAAACAGAAAAAGGAGAGGCCAGTGGCATGACAGGCCAAAGGCAGACCAAAGGCGAGGATCAAGCGGGTTGGATTGTTGCATGTTGCAGAAACCTTGGTCGAACGAAAAGAAACCGAAAGCTGACGAATGGGCGGAGGGAGGTGCACATTCAAACAATGTCCATTCGCCTTTCAACTTGCCAGTTGCCTTCATTTTTCCCTTTCCTTCTGCTGCCAAGGCAACACAACTGATGCTACGATATTTCAAATCCGGCCCAATCGGTCGCAGTGACTTGACAGCAATGTTGGGAGGCTGGAAGCATGTTGCAAGGTGCGGGGCAGCACGTTCGTTCAACACAAAGGCTGATTCAGGGTTTGCAGGCTGATTTTTGATTGCAACACTGGTCTGTCGAAATGCATTTCATGAAATGTGTGTGTCTTTGTTGGTCGAAATCGAAAGAAAACAAACAGAAAATGAAAGGGGGATGGCGGAGGGAGGTGATCACGGATTCATGAGATTCATCATCTGTCATCGGGCGGAGGGTCTCACGATTCCGGGTGCCTTCTTACTCTTCCGGAATTGTTTGGGCTGCCTTTCTGGCAGGCGCAAGGCACTTATTAATATTGTCATCGGGGAACTGGATGTGCAACACCATTCTGTTGCAGATGTGTTCCTCGCTTTTTCCCGCCTAATTGGAGATCTGAATGCCACTTTAAGCTTATCTTGTCCTGGTACCTCGGCGGCAATTAATATTTGTTCCATCCCGCCGAGGCCTGGAAAGGCTGAGCTTTCAGACAAAATCGCAAGACTGAACGACTCACTTCAGACCTTTTGTCAGAACCTTGTAAATGTCAATTTCCTTGACTTGAGGGTCCAACAGGTTTCTGCAATTTCTAGTGATGGCCTGCACTACTCAGCGAATGGCGCATCTAGAGTTGCTGCTGGGTTGGTGCAGTCCATCAATTCTTTTTTAGCCTAATGGCTGGGGAGGAATCACACCCCGCTTCAGCTATCCTGACTTCTTTTCAACCTAGGGTTAATGTGGGCAGCCATCAATTGAAATTTAAACTGTCTCTGATGGTACTCAACGCCCGTAGTATATTGCCGAAACGTGTTGCTCTGAGGCCTGTGTTTGATTCTTTGAATTTGGATTGCATTGCAGTTACTGAAACGTGGCTTGATGAGTCCTGTATCGAGGGTGATATTCTCCCAAGCCAATATGCATTGTTTCGTAGGGACCGCTCACGGCTCGGTGGTGGTGTCCTCTTGGGTATCCGTCACCATTTCCTGCCAAAGCCTGTCTATAAAAGTGAGGCCTTCGAGCTAATCATAGTTGCATTAGAATCTTCCTTTCCTGCAACTATTCTCATACTCTTATACCGTCCCCCGAATCTGCCTTTGGAAAGTTTTTCTAAGATGTTTTCTGAGTGTCTCACTGCCATACATCCCTTAAAATGTGGTCAGTTTGGTGGCAGCTCACCCATTTTCTTGTTAGGTGATTTCAATGTTGATGCATCTGCCCCCTCTTTTCAAGATTATCCTGAGGGTTTGCAGAGGTGGGTTGATCAGTTCTCTCTAAAGCAGGTAGTTGACTTTGTTACCCGGCCAAGAGACATGCTTTTGTCCCCTGTAACTGGGTCCACAATTGATCTGGTTTTTCATTGCCCTAAATCCGATCTGTTATCTGTGGAACCAGTTGCTTGACTCAGTGATCACTTTATGATACATGCTGTATTTCAGGTTGACTGTGCTTCTCCACCTTTGCTGCCACCAGAATCGACCTATGGGAGAACCAGGTACAACTTTAATCGTTATGATAAGGTATCAGTGGACAGGTTTCTTAACTTCGCCCTTCTAGATTTTGGGAGTGCTGACTGCAGTTTGAGTGATCTCTGGGTTGAATTCAAAATGCTTTGCAGTTTTGTTATTGAAAAATTTATCCCAAAAAAGAAAGCCATTAGGTGTGGTGGAATTTCCTTTCCAGAATGGTTTACTCCAAATTTAAGATCAAAATATCTGTATCTACAAAAAATGTTCAAGGACTGTTCGTTTCGTCCATTTCTTCTTCATAAATATGTTTATGCACTGAGAGCGTATTATTGTGAGCTGCATGCAATGGAAAGAAGATTTATAAGTGGTTTAGCAGTGAATGATGTCATCTCAACAAAGCAGTTCTGGAGATTTCATCACAGCAAGACCTCTGTAACTCCTGTGGTCATTGCTAAATGTGACGACATGGGCAATAATTTATCTGTGTCCTTTGCCCTGAAGGTAAAGGAGCACATGAGTGTGTCCTCGACAGTTGGCTCAGTCAGCGATCCACCTCGGAATAATTTTTTGAGGGATGCTGATGTGCTGACAGAGACTTTTTTGCACAACACAATTAAATCTTGTAAGAACTCCATGTTTGATTTAATTGATTGTGTCCCTATGATATTCATCAAGAATCATGGTGATATCTTGGAGAAGTTTCTTCTGGTTTTATTCTCTGTCTCACTTGCAACCAATTGCATTCCATCAGACTGGAAGCACAGTATTGTAAAGCCTACCAAAAAATGGTATGATGTTGTCCATTGATAGTTTTCGACCTATTAGTCTGATAAGTGCATCTGCTAAATTAATGGAAAAAATTGTCGCTGGTTATTTATATCGTCTTCTTGAAAGCCAGAACTTTTTCTTCCATGGGCAACATGGTTTTCGTTCCAAATTCTCTTGCGAAACCCAACTCACAAGCTTTGTTCACGATATCTCGGTTTGAACTGGGTAAGTCCTTGCAGGTCGATGCTATTTTTATTGACCTGGTTAAGGCCTTCGATAGGGTCTCTATACCCATCCTGATCAGAAAACTGACAAGGTTAAATATTCCAGAAAATTTGTTTTTGTGGATTTCAAATTTCATCAGTGACAGGCATTTCCAGGTGCTTGTCAGTGATGATCTTTCCCCAGCTTACCCAGTAACAAGTGGAATCCCACAGGGCTCTGTTTGTGGGCCATTGCTATTTTTAATCTATATCAATGACCTAACTGAAATGGTGCCCTCCAGGATCAGGCTATTTGCGGATGATATAGTTATTTATCGAGCCATGACATCCATTGAGGCTGCTATGGCTCTTCAGTCTGATCTCGATGTAATTACCAGATGGTGTGCTGCCAATTGCATGGAGATCAATGTTTCTAAAACTTCTGTCATGTCTTTTTCTTCCTCATGCTCGCCCGTCCTTAGGGAGTACAAGATTGGTCCTACATTGTTGACAAGGCCTGAAACAATTAAATACTTAGGACTTCTTTTCAATCCCAAGTTGAGTTGGGTCCATCACATCCAAAATATTGTGAGAAAGGCCTCCAATCAACTAAAATTCCTCATCAGAAATTATAGTTATGCTTCCAGACGTGTGAAATCTATTTTGTACTTTTCAACTGTGAGGTCCATACTTGAATACTCTACCACTTCCTGGGAACCTTACCAGAAGTGTCATGTAGATGCTCTGGAAGCAGTACAAAGAAGGGCTGCCAGATTTGTTACTGGGAATTTCCGATTTGATGCCAGTGTCTCATCAATGTTGAATGAATTAGGATGGGATTCCCTTGAAGATCGTAGAACAATACATGGGCTCTCTGCTTTTAGGCTGTGTATTTTGAAAAAGGGAGGTTGGGGTGACGGACCTTGGAACCTTTGTCAGAACAATCTCCCTACAAGATCAGCCCAGTCTTTGTCCTTTATCCCTCCTATCCTCAACAAAAACATCGACAGGTATTCATTCTTTCACCGTTACCTCTTTTTGTGGAATCAGTTACATTTTCCCCAAAATGTCTTAAACATAACAGAAGCTCAATTCGCTTCTGCATCTCATGCCAAGTTACTCACCTTGAAAAGTGCTTCAACTTCACTAAGGACTTAGGTAGGTAGTTAGGTATTTACCCGCATCAATTCTAATTTGCCCCCCTCTTCCTCTTTCCTTTATTTTTTACTGACATCAAGGGTACTTTTCATTTGCCACTCGTGTGACTTGGAATTTTATTTCTGTCTAATTCTGGCCACAAAAATTTCAACGGATTCGGATGGCATTATGTGGCATAAACGGTAATCGGGATCAGGTACGAAACATTTTATTATCATTCGACTTTCATTTTGTATTGTCTTGTTTGTTTGTGCATGTCTCTTTTACTGGCCGGCGCTTTGAAACATTCAAAAATCATAAATTGCCTCTGCGGCATGAAATTGGTAAACATGTCTTATGACATTGATTACCTAACCTACCGCATTGTCGTATTTTCTGTACCTTTGCTATAATGGCTTTCTGACGCTCTCTTTTCCTTTTTGACTAATTGCGAATCATCGCACCCCTTTTAAAATTGACTTGACATGGTGCCTGGAAATCTGGTGCACCAAATCGTTGCGCAAAAGCCATCGGCATCGGTTTTTTTTTATGACATCTTTTGACTCCGGACATTATGTCCTTCGGTCGCGCCGGCGGGGGGACTCTGTCCCCAGTATTAAAAAAAAAAAAAAATAGGGAGCGGCTTTCCTCCGACTTCCGAAAAGCTCTGCTTGCCACCGCACCGACAGATGGCTGGCGTGCGGGAACTGCTGCTGTGCTGCCATCTTCGAGACCTCAAGGAATCTCTTCACCCCAAGCAACACAAAACATCAGCGCAAGCCGGGCAGCGTATTTGATATACGAATCGGGCACTTTTCCATCTAACCGCACGTAAAAGTCCAGAGCAACAAAAAAGGCAAAAAAGCACTCTGAACATTGAAAATGGGGGGTAGGTTAGGTTGGTTGGGGGTTGGGTTAGGTTAGATTAGCTTTATTTTGCTTTTTGTCCAAGCGTCAAATCGGGACATTGCCCGATTCGTATACAGGGTGGGGCAAAAGTCAGTGGTCAAAGGCAAAGTTGTTAGAAATGTGTACGTACCGTTATAAATACTCAACCTGCCGGCCTTCTGCTGCAATACACAGACGAAGACGGGTGTCCCAACTGGCGACGGTTCGTTGCAGCTGTGCCTCGGTAATGGTTTGGCTTCTCGTGAAGGATTGCTTGCCGGAGTTCCGGCAGTGTCCGTGGCCGGTTAACATAAACGCGGCTTTTAAGATGGCCCCAGAGGAAAAAGTCTAAGGGGGTTAAATCTGGCGACCGAGGCGGCCATGGCATCGGCCCCCCACGCCCGATCCAGTGGTCGCCAAAGATGTCGTTGAGGTGGGCACGCGTCGCCACAGCACAGTGGGCGGGAGCACCGTCTTGCTGGAACCAAACGGTGTGGTGGCCTAAGTCGTCCTGGATTGCAGGGATTACATGGTCTCTGAGGAGTGTGCGATACGATTCGGCCGTGACATTGCCTTCAAAGAAAAAAGGCCCGATTATGCGTCGATGCAGAATTCCTGCCCAGACCAATACCCGGGCATCGTGTTGAAACGGAATGGCAGCCGTCCAGTGAGGGTTGTTTGTTGAATAATGCCTGCAGTTGTCCCCGACAAATAAAAAGCGGCCTCATCGCTGAATAAAATGGCATCAATGTCCAAATTGTCTCGATCAATCTCGGGTGGTCCCTGAAAAGCTTCAAACTCCATTTTGGATATTTTTCTGTTGCGTCCAATCCATATTCTAAATGCAATCTCTGTCGAAACGGGGATAAGTGATCACATGGCAGTTCTGCTTACTTTATCCTTGTCAATTTCAACTCCGGAATCAGAACCTCCTGTCTTGATCAGTGACTTCTCACAAATTAACAGTGTTGGTTTTTCTGACTTCTTGCTGGGATCATTTCTTTCATTTCGGGAAAAATATCTGTGCTCATCTATTGACAGGCTTTGGTGTGATTTCGAGTCGATTATTCAACATGGCATCAGTCAGTTTGTTCCTACTCGCATCAAAAGGCCCCAATCCAGATCGATTTTTTATAACAACCCCCCCAATATTCGCTACCTATCTCGCCAATGTAAAAAATGCTACAAATTTCGTCATTATTCTGAAGTTCATGCCAGAACCTATGATCTTCTCTGCTCTGAACTCATGGCTGCGAAATTGGATCATGAAAATCATCTCCTTTCTAGTCTATCTCTCAGGCCAGGTACATGCAACTCAAATTCCCGCAGTTCTTTACAAAACGCTTGGAAGCAGGTAAATAATAGGTACCGTGGGTCAGTCACTATCCCATCCCTAAAATTCCGTGATGGTTTGGCCGTTTCACCATCTGAAAAGGCTGAAGCACTTGCTCTACAATTTTCTTATTCTGCTGACAATTTTCCAGCTTTAGCTCTGCCAGCTCCATCCAATGCTCCTGGGCAGGATCCTACCTTCTCGATTACCTTTTCTTCAATAGTGTCTGCAATCAGGAAATCCAAATCATCCTCTTCTGGCCCTGATGGAATTCCTGGATCTCTTCTGAAATCCTTCCCACACGAATTTTCTGCCTATTGTCCTTCTCTTCAACAAGTCCTTTTCTTGTGGCAACTCCCCGATGCATGGAAGGCAGGGAGTATTACGCCTATATTCAAGAAGGGTGACCTTACTGCCAGCTAATTACCGGCCCATCAGTCTGACATCTTGTGTGTGCAAGCTGATGGAAAGGCTGATCTCGGACTACATTAGGCAGTTTCTTAATGCCACCGATTCCCCTTTTCAGTTTGGTTTTCGTCCTGGCTGGTCTTGTGAACTGGCCCTTGCAAAGTTCACCCCACGAGGTTGCATCCTCTTTTGACAAGGGTGCCGATGTAGATGCACTGTTTCTGGACTTTAAAACTGCCTTCGACGTTGTTCCACACAAGCTCTGATGTTTAAATTGCAGCGTTTAGGCTTACCTATCCCTATTATCTCTTGGATTGGCAGCTTCCTCAGCAACCGGACACAGTCTGTTTCTGGAACTAAATCTCCATTTTTCCTGTAACTTCAGGTGTTCCTCAAGGTAGTGTGTTGGGCCCTCTTCTATTCCTCATCTTCATCAATGATCTTCCTGACGTCATAACTTCTTCAAGAATAATGCTATTTCTGATGACTGCGTCCTCTACAAGATTATTCACTCTGTTTCTGATGTCGATTGTTGCAAGATGATCTTGCTTCCCTTGACTCGTGGGCCTTCATTGGGGCCTTGGCCTGAACGGATCAAAATGTGCCCATGTCAGGTTCTCAACTAAATTGCATCCTCTTCAGTCTTCTTATGCTCTTCCTTCGTCAGGTACAACCTTATCAACCTCATTTCCTGCAAATACCTTGGTGTGACACTTTCATCTGATCTGTCCTGGAAACTACACATTAACAACATTGCACGCAATGCCAATTTTGCTCTTCTCAAAATTCGGCGTCTTTTCAAATCCTGCTCACCTTCAACAAAGGAAACCTTTATTTTCACTTGTCCGTCCACTTCTCGAATATGCCTGCATAATCTGGGATCCGTACCAAATCTCCCTCGTTGATGAGCTTGAAAAAATTCAGCGTAGGGCTGCTCGTTTCGTCAAGAATGATTTTTCTCGCCATTCAAGCGTGACTTCGATGCTTTCCTCTCTGAACTGGCCTTCACTCTCCGATAGGCGTTCTCAGTTTAGGTTGTCAGCTCTAAGTAAGATTTTTACTCATAATGGTGGCTGGTCATGTCTATCTGAAACCCTTGCTCTTCCCGATTACTTTGGTCGCCATGACCATACTTCCAAGATCCGCGTTTATCAACCTTCTAAGAACATTTTTAAGTATTCTTTCATTCCCAGAACCATTGTAGACTGGAATCGTCTATCCCAGAATTCGGTGGATTCCTTTCTGACTCAACCCTTTTCCTGAAGTTCCTCATCTGTTATTTTCTCTGGCATTCGTAGTGAAAACTACTCTTATCTCCCAGGGGCCCAAATTAGACCTGGGATTAGATTCGATCCGGTGCATTACGAGGGGTTGATAAAGATGAGGTCAGGGAACGGGTCAGTGACTCATGCCCAGACCTAAGCCGGGAACCTGCCCGGAGTCGGCGGCCCATGTTGGTGGCCCCCCTCTGCGTGGTCAGTGCAAACCTTTTTCACGCAGCTGGGAAGAGGGAGTGTGTGTACTGCTGGCGAACGCCGCTGGTGCTTCCGTGACTCCCTGCGCTAGTTAACCGGCAGTTGTCGGACAGCGCTATCGCCGCGCGACTGACGCAAGGCAAACCCATTCCCCCGATGTAGTGCTCCGGAAAGACTACCTAGGAACCTATGTGGGTCAAACTGTGTTATCTTCTACTTCTTTTTCTTCTATCTAATCTCATGTTGTTGGCTTTGTTTCTTCATTTCGTCATTTCCCTACCTTCTTCATTTTCTCTCACCTACCTATGTCTAACTTTTATTCGCTTTTTTGCATATTTTCATTTGAGATTGCGAATGGGTATGTTGTGGTGTGCGTGTGTGCTGGTTAATGCTGCAGGCTTGATGCTGATGGTAGGGGAGGTCTTGTTTGGGTCGCGTGTGTATGACTGTTGTGTGCCTGTATTGAATGCTATATGACTAGGCCCCGTCCACATTCCGATGATATGTCCTATATCTACCCTCCTCACCCCTCCTTCCTTTACCTACCCTTACGAATATTGCAGCCGACGGTCGCGTGTCCTTCCCTTCCATCCCTTCCCCTTCCCAGGTATATGATGACATTTGCTGTCATATGTGAGAACTTGCTGTTCTCCATTGACGATTGCCTCGTGGCATAATAACCTGCTGAAAGCAGCGTCTGATACCTATACCTATACCTATAAAACCGGACAGGACTGCCGCACAGCCAGAATGGACCGCCGGACTGACCCGGACAGGTTAGGTTAGGTCAGGATAGACTATCCTAACCTAATCTAACCTAACCTAACCCGTCCGTGTCGGTCCGGTGGCCCTGTCCGGCAGTCCTGTCCGGCTGTCCGGTTTTCAGGGACCACCTCAATCTCGTCGACAGCCCATTGGGCAAATTGGTAACGGTCTGCGTAGTCGTGAGGCATGAGCTCCTATGGACCAGTTAACATTTGTAGGCATGATATCCCGTCTGTTTCAGAATGCGACCTATGCTTCTGTTGCTTACGCCGGCTTCGGCCGCCATTTTTCGCTGGGATTTCTGCGGACTCCTCTCCACCAATGCACGGCCATTCTCAACAGTCTCCGCATCGGTTGCGGACTTCGGACGCCCTGAACATGCCAATTGATAGCCAAGTTTCGTGCACGCTGCCTGAAGCACGAAACTTGGCGACCAATTGCGTCACCCAGCTTTTCTTTTCTTCCTGGCCCCTTGACTGGAAGATGAGCATCGTGAAACCTCTCCCCAAGGGTGGACTGGCACTGTCTATTACTTCCTTCAGACCGATTAGCTTGATCAGTTCCTCTGCAAAGCTCATGGAAAAGATTGTTGCAGGTTACCTATACAGACTGCTTGAAGGACAGAAATTCTTCTTTCCTGGGCTGCATGGCTTCCGTTCCAAGTATTCATGCGAATCCCAGCAAACTGGTTTTGTATACGATTTATCGGCTGCACTTGGTGGGTCTAAACAGGTTGATGCCATTTTCATAGATCTTGTTAAAGCTTTTGATAAAGTGTCCATATCAATCCTCATTTCAAAACTTGCCAAGCTAAAGATCCCAGAAAATCTCTTTGTGTGGCTTTCTAACTTTATCTCCGACCGATACTTCCAAGTCCTTGTGTGTGGTGAGTCTTCGGAACCCCTCGCACTATCCAGTGGAATACCACAAGGGTCAGTTTGTGGACCACTTCTTTTTCTCATTTACATAAACGTCATGACAGGGAATGTTCGCTCTAAAGTTAGGCTCTTTGCTGACGATGTGGTTATTTACCACATCATCGATTCACCCGATGATTCCGAAATCTTACAGTCTGACATTGACAACATTTACATGTGGTGTGTTGAAAATAGCATGGAGATTAATGTTGCCAAGACTTCTGTCATGTCCTTCAGTTGCACTCCTGCTCTGTGCTCAGACTACCTAGTCGAGGGTAAAGCTCTGTCAAGGCCATCATCAATCAAATACCTCGGTATCCTTTTCACATCAAAGCTTAGTTGGAGTGAGCATATCTCTCAAATAGTCAAACGTGCCTCCAAGCAACTGAAATTTCTCATCAGACATTATTTCTATGCATCCAGAAAGGTTAAATCAATTTTGTATTTCTCTACTGTGCGCTCAATCCTGGAATACTCCACAACAACTTGGGAGCCTTATCAACAATGTCATATTGAATCAATTGAAGCCGTTCAACGAAGAGCTGTGAGATTTGTAACAGGAAATTTCACCTTCCAATCTAGTGTTACACTGCTTCGGGAGGAGCTTGGTTGGGACACCCTTGAAGTGAGAAGGCAGCTGCATGGCATCACAGCTTTCAGGAAATGTATCCTCGGTGAGGGTGGGTGGGGGGATTGCACCTTATCTCTCTCCCCAAACAACAATTCAACAAGGGCAGGGACCTGCGTTTCCTTCACCCCTCCTGTTTTATGTAAAAACGTGGATAGGTTTTCCTTCATAAACCGATACCTTTTCTTGTGGAACAAGCTCTTTATCTCCTCTGAAATGGTCCATTTACCTGAGGCAAAATTTCGGTCAATCATTAAGCCTAAACTGATTAAGCCTAAACTCTGAAGCAATGGACGACCTGGCCGGGTCCGGGGTTCGGTTCATATACACTATTCAGGTTGTGCTCCTACCTAGGCAAAACCCACATTCAGTGGTGGAGCTGATGGAAATGGGCTGGAAGGATCTACTTACCGCTTCGGCGCGAGAACTTCTGGCTCATTTCCTGATGCTCTACCAGCTGATGCCTGCCGGGCTGCATCCCCATGCATTGAAGATTCTTGGGGATGGCATTGCCGCTCCAAATAAGCTGAACTTGTCAGTTTGAAGGTACCATACCACATCTCTCATCTTGTAGAGATTCTTAGGCCTATCCTAGGTGATCACATTGTTTTCCCAGATAGGTAGGTTCTTCTTAGGTTAGGGCATGACCCCCTACATTTTCCAATAAAAGTTTGGCTCTTATTTGTACGACCTTACAAATGTTTAATTTTCTTTTCTTCTTCTTTTTCTCATATATGTCTAAATTGGAAATTGCACTTGCCACACATTTGTTCAATTTTTCATTGTGCTGTTTTTGTGATACGACACCGGAATTGACTCAACATTTCCAATGTGATGATTCTCAATCCAACGACCTGTCATCTTGACGAATTGGAAACGATGAAACATTGACATGGGTATTGATGCTTTTTTTTTTTGCAAATGCCTCCTGAGATGCTAACAACACTGCATCCCTATTCCCTGATGATGCTATGTTGTTGGATTTTCTTCTTCATGCGCTCCGACTCACTCACTATTGGGTCTTTTGTTTTCTGGCCTCCTTCGTGGCCTCATCGTGTCGGCGATGAGGGGTCGCGCCACTTTTTGCTGCTGGCTGCTGACCCCGCAGTTTTGCCCGGCAGGGGCCGATCAGGATGTTGGGCATGAAAAAAAATTTCACACCCTCTTGATGCGTGTGGTGGTTCTGCCCAACAATGGACACAATTTCAATCCCATAACCGCTTTTGTCCACACCATTTCTTGCACACAACAAATGACCTGTTCCGATGCCCAGGAAAAAGTCAAAACAAACGTCAATGCAAACAATGTTGGTGCAAACAACAAGAAATCCAAAAAACCACCTGGCCACTGACTTCTGCCCTGGCCACTGACTTCTGAAGAAAAAAAAAAAATACGCAGCCGGGCAGCGTCATTGGAATTGGTGGAACAGTTCTGGCCTCTGGATTGCTGAGCTCCAATTGGATTTTCGACACACCAAGACTCAAGAAAGGTTTTCGGCTTCTTTTCACCAATCGCATTTCCGCACGTCATCTGCAACATGGAATGCCCTGAGATGCAATGGAGCTTTTTTCGAAATTTTGTTTCTGGCAATCTCAACACCGGCTGCGATTTGTGATTGTGAGCTGCAAATGGTCTCCAAAGACGCCAAAAAATTCAGGAGATATGCTCTCCTCAATGCGGGCCAAATAGGAGGCACTGGCCAAATGCGAGCTTCGAATTGCCACAACGAATTTCCCGACTGATGTCAAAGCTTCACAAATTTCAATATTTTTCACAAATCTTCGGCGCGCTGCAAAGAAAAGCAACAAGACACAATACAATGCGAGGGCACCTGAAGGGGGCGCGGGTGTGTTGCATGGAAAAGAGTTAGGTATAGGTATAGGTATCAGACGCTGCTTTCAGCAGGTTATTATGCCACAAGGCAATCGTCAATGGAGAACAGCAAGTTCTCACATATGACAGCAAATGTCATCATATACCTGGGAAGGGGAAGGGAGGGAAGGGAAGGACACGGGGAAGGGAGTTTGTAAAGAGACCTCATCAGCGATGAAGTGAGTCAGTTGAGGACGACGAAACTGAACTTTCCAATTCGCGCATGAATTCCAATCAAAAGCATTGCGAGGGACAAATTCAAAGAAATCTTGCATTTTGCTGATTGTTGCAGCCTTTTTGGTAAAATCGATCAGTTCATCTGGATCCGCCAAACCGCTCAGAGTGCAAGAAACATCTCGGCTGAATTCACAGCCTTTTAAATCTCAATTTTCGCACACAAATTGCGCACATTCGAGCCGCTGAAAACTGAAAATGAAGGAAGCAATGCATGTGAAAGTTCCAGAGAGAGGGTTGCGGAGGGTGTCCCTTCCCCCGCTAAATGATTCGTGGGACCTCTGGGACCCATGGACCGTGGGACCTCTTTCCATGATTCCCCAGCTCACAGGGCTGAAATATGAACCCATGGGACAGCCGTCCCATGGCTTGCCAAAAAAAGTGGGATTAAACGTGCCGGACCAATGGGAACATCCCAAAAGTGTAATGGGACCCCCTGGGACCACATGGGACCTTAATGGGACCCCCTGGGTCCACATGGGACCTTAAAGGAACCCCTGTGGGACCATCCGGGACCGCGGGACCCCGAGGGACCATCATTGGATGAGCGCCATGATGGTCCCACTGGGCCCCACGCGTCCCATGATGGTCCCATGGGGTTCATGATATTCTCATGGAGTCCCATATGATGGTCCCATGGGGTCCCATGATGGTCCCTTGGAGTTCGAAGATGGTCCCACCGGGTCCCGACACCCATGGATGGGGTCCATATAGTGGTCCCATGGAACCTTGTGATAGTTTTTTTTTGATTATAATAAACCATGTTTATTTGTTGGCCATTGTTAACTCAAATCAAACAGTAAACAATTCCTGTTCGGAGTACTTTACATGGTTTACCCATTCTCAGAAGAAATAAACTAAAGTATTCCACATACTATGGAGGCATACTTGGACCAAGATATTGTAATGTAGTTAAAAAAAATCGGTCGCAAACTTACTGCCGGACCAAAAGATGCAAATCTACCTCTGTTACCCAGTTCAGGCATTTCACCTCTCAGTAGATTTGTCTCCTTAAATGTTCAAAGCTGCTGGTATTCACTTTGGCAAATAACATTTGTTTGTGGGGGGCCCTAAAACAACACCAAAATTCTTGTTTATGATCCGAATTGACTGATTTTTTAAACACGTTGGAGATCACAATGAGAGCATTCACACGAAATTTTAACACCCTGGGCCATCTGGTTCTGATTTTGGAGCAATTTATCTGAAAAACATCAGTGGAACTTCAAGGCAGTGTCCGCTGGTCTGTGCGGTCACTTTTCACACTTTGTTCGCGTAAAGTTCATTGCACTTTTGGGACGGTCGAAAAATGGTGCCGCATTTCATCCCACTTTTTTGGGAGAAGGGTGTGGGACGTACGGTGCAAGAGATCCCATTACAGGGTGTTTCAAAATTAAACTATACACTTTGTGTTTTCTCTAATTTCCTGGTATAAACGGTTCGGTATAGCGTCCATATTGCGATGTATATAGTTCTCTGACCTAGTGACAAGTTAATGAAAGTTCTGTGCAGCATGGCTTGATCCATTGCGGCCACAGCTGCTGTGGTTAGTTGGTGCAAACAGTTGTGGTCGCAAGGTCGTGTTGGGTAAACTTTTGGGATTTGTTGGGATTGTAATCTTTTGGGATTGTTATGCCCCACAGGAATAAGTCACACGGGGTAAATCTGGTTGACCTCAGTGCCTACTCTATGTAACCACATTTCCCCATCATGTGGCTAAAAACTCAAGTCAAGCCATTGCTGCTCATTAACTGTGAAAAGAGACGGCGCGCCGTCCAGCATTAACCAAATTTGTCCAAGCAGATTTGCGGCGAGAGGCATCGTTAAAATCTGCAAAATGTGCAAGTTATTCGCCTAATTTACAGTTGGCTCGTCGAAATATGGGGAACAATGACTGGCCAACTGCAAATCAGGCCAAGTTCCTGCGTATTTTTCAAAACTTCATGATGCCTGAGCAATTGCCACAAAGCTGCTCAGGACGAATTTGGTTTATGGAGGATGGTGCGCCATCTCTTCTCACAGTTAATTGACATCCATCATGGTTTGCCGGGATTTTCTTCACCGCTGGGCTGGGAGACGAGATTTCATCGATAGTAGGCACCGAGTTCTCTAGATCTATCCCGTATGAGTTATTCCTGTGGGACAGAACAAAATTCCAAAAGTTTACCCAACACGACCTTGCGACCACAACTGTTTGCACCAACTATAATCACAGCAGCTGTGGCCGCAGTGGATCAAGCCATGCTGCACCGAACTTTCATTAACTTGTCACAAACTCAGAGAACTGTATACACTGCAATGTACGATATATCGAACCGTTTATACCTGGAAATTAGAGAAAACACAAAATGTATAGTTAATTTTGAAACACACTGTATTTCAGCCCAAAGAGGGAGCTGAAACATGGGACCTTCCCACTTCTCCCATGTTCCATAGGTCCCATATATTGCAGGCCTGCCCTGCAATACCGACCGGACCCATAAAGTCATCAT
>JASGXE010003986.1:0-27196 GCA_030068105.1 Sinentomon sp. SZTP_YWyxl | reverse complement strand
AAAAAAGCATTTTAAAAAATCACCACAATGAAAAATTAGTCGACCACAATTCAGGGGATTTATAGAGACAATGCTATTCTATATACAGGGTGTTTCAGAAGTCACGCACCAATGACGATTTCTAAAAAATTTGATGATGATTGGTGTGTCAGTTTCCATGGCAGATTTGTCTCACGTAAAAGAATGCGCCTCACAAGTTGCGAAATCCTGTTTTCGGCAAGCAGTTTGTCATTATCTGTAAGCCATGGTCGCCTGCACCCAACCGCAGCGTGTGGAGCTGATATTTGTGTTCGGCGAGTGTGGGCGTTTCACACGTCGCACTGCGGCTGCCTTGTATCGCGATCAACTGGAGGTCATCCCTGCAATTGAAAACATTGTGGAGAACTCACAACATCCTCTGCCTCCAGAACTTTCCCCTCCCACCATGAAAACTGTCACGGATCTCCGACGAATGCGCCCTTATCATTGCAGAACTCCTTGAACATGTCCTTGCGGAGTTCGACAACCACCTATACCTTTGCCAGACAAAAAAGGAAGGGCACATTTCGAACAATTACGTTGACGCGACATGTTATTAGTGATACAAAGAGAGAAAGTGCACCGACTTTCAGGTTAGAACCAATTGCCCACTGGTGCGTGACTTATGAAACACCCTGTATAGTAACGCTCTGTGAATAACGTTGAAAAAATTCTCCAAAATAAGAACATCATGTTGTTACGCATTTCTCTCCATTTATATATTCATTTGTCTGTGATTTTTTTCAACGGATGCTTCTTCTTTTACAACCAGATTCTGACCTGGCATTTTCAACAGCTGATACAGGCAATTACTACTGGAGAAGAGGTTAAGGCGCACCGAAATTAAAGACTCGCATTGCTGCTAAAAACCTTAAAAGAGTGGGAATTTACAGCAATTCCTGATCCGGGTGTGCGGAATAACGTCTAATTTTCGGAACGTCCTAAATTCCGCGGAAAGTAGTTCCCGACGAAAATAAACTTCTGGATAGGTTAGGTTTATGGGTTACGACAGGGTATGTCATGATAGGATAGGTCAGGTTAGGTTGGGATAATTTAGGTTAGCGTATCAATTCGGGCATCACCACACGTTTTTGGACCCTCCGAAAATTAGACGTTATTCCGGCAACCCCCTGATCCCAGCAAACCAACTGACGTTTAGGTCTTCTGAGACTGCGTTTTCTCCCATAAAACTAGCAAATATGCTATGATGTTGCTTTTGACCTCTTAGAGTGACGTGAGCTGGCCCTGGAGAAACAATACGTAGTTGTTTCTTCCTCTATATTGGGGTGACGATTAGGGTCCAGACAACACAGCTGCAGTGAGAAAAAGGTGAACGGTCAAATGGACACCAATTTGCTTTGACACCAGCAAAATGACGAAACTGTTTTGTCTTTGAACCATATTTTCTGTTTGAGCACCTTAGTGGTGAATCATCTTTTCTTTGAGGTTTATGGCCAAATATATGGATTACCAACTTTGGCCACTACAAATGGCAAAGTTCATTCTCTGTGCGTTAAACGCTGTTATCACACCGTCCACTCTGTTTGCCAGGTAAAGGCAGATGCTGGCCGTTGATTTGGACGAGCAGTTGAGCTTAGGCTACCGTGTGTACGATGATATGCTATCATTGGCCTTGCTGGTTGTTGGTGTCCGGAACAAGTGAAAAAGGAAATTGGTTGCTGGTGGCAGACATCAACACAGAAAGGTTTCTTCCAGGAAGAAAACGCCTGCATCACCAAATCATCACAACAGGAATGGCGTCCGTAGCCGCGCCATGACTTTCAAGGCTCTGCAACACAGCCATCTTCAGCGAAGTATAACGACCCGTCAGAAACAAAGCACCCTGTCTTTGACTCGGAACGACAGGAAAACTTTGTTTTGCCAACAAAAGATTTATTGCCATTTGAAGTGTTCAAAATTGAACGTTCTTGTCCAGACAAGAGATGGAAGGAGGCCAGGTAGCATACGTTTCGTAGCATACTCTCTTGAAAGCAAACCATTTAATTTTGTTGATGTTGTGCATATATTGAATTTTTTTGGTCAACTGCATTTCTACCTTCAATTGGAAAACAAGTCTAAGAAAAGTGGTGAAGTTTATTTTATCAGAAAGTGGGCTTAAAAATTTTACTCGAAAGGGTGTTCCTACTGTTCGAAATCTCATTAATCATGATTTCCAGGACCGTTCACCGTACTTCCCTCGTTCTTATATTTTTATATTTTATCAGTATTTTCATATATATATTTTTATCAGCCAATTCTCTTCAGCAAATAAGGTGAACACCAAATTTTTTTCCAATCTTTAGAATGTTGGCTAAAATTTCACAACAAAGTTTGGAAATTACTGACATTGAACGGATGGCCAACAAGAGTTGTATAGAAACCGACATTGTTAAGTTTGTCCGAAATATCGTATGCGCCACATGTCTCTCTTCAAATGGACGAATTAGGTTTGCTTTTTTTTTCTCGCACCCTGTGAAATCGACGCTCATTGCGGCAAGGTGGCTATCCACCGGTTTGTGCTGTTCAGCCGGAGTGACGGCAGGGTATTCGGGTTTGGCATTCCTCCTGAAAATGGTAGTTTTGGTATCAATATTCGTCACGAGGCACACCAACGACCATATTGGTGAATTCTTGTTTATATAGGAAGGCTCCCATCGAGAAGGAAACAGGCTCTCAGATTGACAAGTATACTTTTTCTTGTATACACTCACATACGCTTGTATGCAACCATACTGATAGTCAACAACCGCCTTTAACTTTCTTGGTTCTCTCGAATTGCAATGGCACAAGAATTCAAAAACTGGAAGACACTCGTTGACGAATTGTCTTACGAATATTACATCTCATGATTTACACGCATGCTGTCAGATAATTAGAAAGACACCAGCAAAAAACTGGAAGACACTCATTGACGATTTGTCTCTAAGAAAATTACATCTCATAATTTACTTGAGCGTCATCAGAAAATTACACAAACTTAAATGTTGTAACAAAGATGCGAGGCCTGTTGTGATATTATTGCATTGTTTGTGTATTCGAACAATAACTCTGCTGTTCCAGAAGCATCGCCGTCAACAAACGACTCAGGTTCAGCTATTTCGGACAACAACCGAACTCAGACCACTACAGGTTAAAACCGGTTATTTGCCTATGCAAATATGTTCGTTTTTTCCTAGTCATTGGAACAACAAAATTCTCCTGAATGCACATACACTGATTTTTCGTTTAAGAAGATTCATTTTACCTAATCTAGTTAGAAAACTTGGTTCTTGAGATAATGACATTTTTCCATTTTATGCGCACATCTCGGCGGATTAGCGTTCCGCGTTAAATTTGAATGTTTTATGAAGAAAAATATGCTGTGAGCCAAATGTGGAAATGGAACCATTGTATAGATTTTATTGTGTTAAAATATCTCTTTGAAATAAAAACTATTTGTACTAACATAAGAGTGACATTATGCACGAATATTAAAACGGCTTCTTCGAGAAAAGCAAATCCCACGACACTGCAGGACAGACGTCAAATAGCAGCCTAAAATTTTCTACGATTCATCAAGTCTGAATAAAACTCATATTGAGAAAAATGTTCAGAAATGACTGTCGAAAAGGTTCCGTATAAAATATTTTTGAATCACTCATATTCACAGGTAAGAGTATTTTGCGAACAGTGAGGCTTGGAATATGGCTGTTAGAGGGGCAATAACAAACAAGGCGAACATTATTCTTTTATTTTTTATTCTTAAAATCAATACGAATGCGAAGTGGCAGAAGAGTAATAAAGATACAACAACAAAAATTTCATAAGTCGCAATCTGTAGACAAGCAAAAAATAAATTTCCGAAACAAAAATTTCAATTCAATCCAAGAAATGCAAAAGTGGAATCGGGCTTGGACATTTAACTGCGAAGGCAACCGCCCAGAACTCTGAAGGTACTTGGAGATGATAGGGGAGTCTGGAAGAAGGGAATTCCAATCGCGAATAGACGGGGGAAAAGGAGTTGTGGTACGCACTTTGATAACTGGTAGGGTGGGTAAAACAAGCACCGTTGTCAGTTCTCCTTTGAACGGCCTTACGCACATAAACGGAAAGGACCGGAAGCGAGACCGGAAACAATTTACCGAAAAAGTTCCAAACGGTCACACTATCAGCGTTGCTGCAGGCTTGGTGGCCCCAGACCTTCCAACAACGCAGTCACGCTATGTTTCGGTCGTAAATTCCGGTTATGGATCTGGCAGCCCGACGCTGGACCCTCTCCAGTGCATGAATTTCACCAGCCATGCAAGGATCCCAAAGAACGCAGGCGTATTCAAGAATTGGGATAACTAGAGTTTTAAAAACCCTCAGCTTAACAGTGAATGCAGCATGTCTTAGGTTACGGATTAGGAATCCAAGTGACTTGCAAGCTTTGGCAATTGTGCAGTTAATTTGCAGTTGCCATCGCAGATCACTGGAAAAGATGCATCCGAGATATTTGTAACTAGAAACAGCCTCAATAGCCATCCCACCGAGCTTACAAATTGTTTGGTTAAGGGTCTTTGGCATTCATTGCCGAGAGAATACGAGTGATTTATATTTATCAACATTTAGGCTCATCTTCCACTGGGCACACAAAATTTCGATCTTACTAAGATCGCATTGAAGTGATTTCAGGTCAGGGAATTCACTACTCTGTTACTTAGCTACTAATGCATAAAAAATGAACTCACAATGGTCCAAATAAAACACCGAAGTGAATTGGCTATCATGTAGCAGTTAAGAGAGTAAAGCAAGTTCAGTTAATTAGAAAATGTTAAACATTGAGAACGTCCGGTTCGACAGGTTATGGCCATAACCTAAAAGAAACAAGTTTTGCAGAAGGGTGTAGCTATTGTTCTAATTTCTACACATAAAAGATAGTCACACAATTTGTATCCATTGTAACCCGGAAGAAAGTTCCAACAAGGAAAGGTTAAGAAAATGTCACAGTAAAAAGGGAACTGCGACAATTATTGAGCCTGGCAGTTCGAATTTTACTTGAGCATTGTCTGTCCGCACTTGAATTTAATTCACGAAATTTGGAAATCAACTTTTCCAAGCTTTATAATAGGAATGCGGGAAAGATGTAGAAAATATGATTAGCAATCTCTATGTTCTACCCACAGCATCAGCAATAGAAGGCGAAAGAAATCTATCATCACGCGTTGAACCTCAAACCTTGGATATATCCCGGGAGGAGAAACCAACGACCGTGCTCCCGGGTTATTTTCCCAAGCAGGGCTGCCTTTGGGGAAACCGGTCCCATTTTCAAATGGGCCCACCTTTTCCAACGCAAACTTAGTTAAGTCCCTTTCCATTTTACAAACATTAATTAAAAGCCCGGAATTCCATACTACGGTTCCCAATTCCCCTAAACGTTTCAAAACCCACCCTTTTTGAAACGCCAAATTTTTGTCCGGTTTTAATTCAAAATAACAATGCCCTATTCCATCCTCCAAAAAGTTAAAAACACCTTCAACGCCCAGACAAGTTTTCCAGTTCCTCCATTATTCGCCCGAACATTATTAATTTCCTAATTACGTTTCAAGACTTCGCCAACGCAGAATCCCGTCCGGCCAATTGGAAAGCCATCACCAAAGTGGAAACCGGATCGGCGGTTCCAGTTTCCTTCTTTCCACCAGAACTAATACCCCAATGCTTGGAAACCCTCCGGATAAAAGGTCCCAAGGAATGGATCCTTACTTTTGGAAGGGAAATACAAATTGGCCCCGGGATCCCTTGCCCGTTAATAAATTTCAATCACACCAAAAGTGGTCGAAAATAAAACCTTTTAGTCGTCGCTAGTTTTTTCGAACCGAGACCGTTTATGATGCCATATAGCATCACCAATTTGCAAGTCTCAATCCTTCTGCAGCCGCATATTCAATTTTTGAAGTGTTTGGGGCAACTCCTTTGAAGGCATCTTTGCTTCCGATGACAGGTAAAATGCAAAGACCTGTAAAAAGTCTTCGTTCCACGATTCGAAGTTGTGCAACCGAAATTGGAAAAAAATTATAAACGGCGGTCTCGTTTGTCGGCATGTCAAAGCGAAGCCGACCTTTGAATCAAGCCGCGCATGGCCGACTATCCATCTTTACACTTCGGCCAACGACTTCCCAGAAATCCGATTGAAAATGTGATCAGATACGGTCTGGCGGTGCCCTCAAAGGATTGAAAAAAGATGTTTTCGAGATAAACGCACATTTATCGATTGATATTATTATTGTTTCTTTTGTCGGCATGCCCTCTGTTTCTGACTCTGAACTTTTCCCGGTATTTTGTTGTGGTCCCTGTATCTCGAGTAGGGATTTCTAAAGTGACATTTTTTTGAGAAACCAGCTGGAGATATCGAAAAAATATCGAAAAAATCGCAAAATGTTTTTTGCCCATTGCAAGTGACTTGGAACGCGAGTTTCAAAGAGAACCGACTTTTTTCGCTGTGGATCGCAAGGGTCGAGGTTTCCGCCTCAATTTCTCGCAGGCAGTACTTTCAGAAGTGGCACTAAATAGCTGCTTCTGGAATATATCATGTAACATGAGACACACCATTTTAGAAAAAGAAATTTTTGCGCAAAGAACAATATGAGGCGATTATAATTATTATTATTTCGGTAAAACAATTTGGAATAATCTGTTGTCTTCAATGTGATATAAAAGCGACGGATTGCAAGAACATCTTCGAAAACATTCACTATTCTGGAGTCACCTGATTAGTGAAAACGAAAATATTTTTTTTTGGGAATGGGTGATGTAAACCGCTCTTGACTCGCTGATTTCTCTTGTCTTGTTTTCCGACTTTGGGTCGAACAGTTGATGAGCATTTCTTTCAATTTTTGGAGATTCCACTTCTTGAAACAAAGTATCATGATTTCTGTCGATGCTATATGAACCACCTGTTTTCGTACTCAGAGCTTCCCAAATGATCATAGATTCATTTCGCACTCTTAAGGCCGAGCTCGATTAGAGGCACATTGTGGTCCATTTTTTAAACCTGGGATCGCGATATCGGGTTATCGAGATATCCTGGGATCGCGATAACCTGAGATCGCGATATGGAAGATATGGCAACATTATCACTTCACAGTTTCTATACTCACTTCTCAATTTCTACACTCACTTCTCATAATAAGGAACATATTTTTAACAGGAGATATACAACAAGATATGCAACAACTGTTGTGCACTTTTTTTCGAATGAGTCACCATTATGGCTCGGCGTTTGGCCCCTTTATCGAAAAAATTCGAGTTACTCTTCGATAGCCACCGGCTTTGGTAATTTTTTATCCATTTCCATTTGCAATAAATATCCTCGAAGAGCATGCAATAGACTTGCATTAACCGCTTTGAAGTCCGTGAATACTACCACCTATCAACCACCTATCTATACCACGACCTATCTCTTAACATTTCTGATTCTTAACTTGTTTCTTCATTCATCTCTCATTTTGGCGATTTCAGGATGGCCAAACCCAACATATCAATCGGTTGCAGCAGGTATTTTAATACGTTTTGATTTGGAATGTAATTGGCGATTGCTGCACATTTGAGATTCAGTGCATGGTTATATTGTCACAATTTATGAGCTCTATTGTTGCGGGACCTTTTGCGGAACTCTTGATATTTTTAGTGAAATGGTACTGAATTTTAGATACAATATGAACAAATGCCTACATGGACTGCAGCATACAGTTCTTGCTCCAATGCAGGAATTTCAATACATAACATTACAACAGGTGATATACAGAGTGTCCCGCAATTCAACCCACCGAAATATCGGAACAGATTTCCCAGGACAATACAAGTCGAACGTAATCAGGGGAAAAAAGTGGTCCGACCCCCTATTACTGAGTTATGCCCCCCAAAAAACCCCCCAAATGGACCTTTTTGGGGCATTCATTGGGGAGGTACGATTTAACCGTAGAACTGCCAACTTTTCAAGACAGGTTCTATGAAACGAGTAAAAGAAAAATTATTCAGTAACGAAAAAGAGTCCGAGCCTCCTATTCCTCGCTGTACCCCCCAAAAAATCCAAAAAGGCCCAATTTGGTGTTGTTTTTGGGAAACTGAGATATGGAGATTGGGAGTCATCGCATAAATGCCATTTTACGAAGACAGATTCCCAAATGTACAAAGAACACAAAATGTTCTGTGGAAAAAAGTCCTACAACCATCCATTTCCACGCAATATTCTCTCCAAAACCGCTAAAAAGCTTCTCGTTTTCAGGGCGTTTTGAGTGTTATCACGGAAACACACAACATTACCATGGTAACACTCGCAAAACCCCCTGATAATGAGAAGCGGTTTTGCTGTTTTTGAGTGGATACTGAGTGGAAATGGAGGGTCGTAGAATTTTTTTCCACTGAACATTTTTGTTCCATGTAACTTTGCGAATATGCAGTCGAAAAATGGCTTTTATGTAACGACTCCCAATCTCCATATCACAGTTTCCCCAAAACAACACCAAATTGGGCTTTTTGGATTTTTTGGGGGAATACTGCGTGGAATAGGAGACTGGGACGGTTTTTCGTCACTGAACATTTTTTGTTTTACTCGTTTCATAGAACCTGTCCTAAAAATTTGACGTTCTACGGTGAAATCTTACCTCCCCAATGAATACCCCAAAAGGGTCCATTTTGGGGGTTTTGGGGGGGCATAATCTGCTGTGTTTGCAGATTACAAGTATAATAAGGGAATATGAATGCTGGTCATATCTTTTCGTTATGGTCATGTATTTTCGTCCATATAGTGGCTGGAAAGGGCGGTCAAAAACGAGTATGACGACCTTTGCGGGCCATTATCTTGCAACCCCCGGCACAATCTGCTTCAAACGTACCTTCGATCTGGTACTTGGAGATTCTCTTGTACGGTTGGCTTTGACTTTTCGCAGCAATGCCAGATGCTCTGAATTTGTTTGCAAATCTCACGAATATCGTAATATTACGAAATACCAATCAAGGAACTGGTCGATTTTCCCGAAACCCCATTTTCGTGAAGAAATCAGGGGAGACTTCATATGTTTCTTCCATGATGATGTGTTTCGCACGCCGTAATTATCACGACTTACCAAAAGTCTTCGAACATTGGAGTTCATAATAAACTCAGACGCCATATAGAGCTAATGGCAGCATTGCGCCGCAAAACATTATGACACTCGTGTGAGACTTGAAGTTTCACCAAGGCCTGTTGAAGTTGGATGACCCCCGTGTTGACCAGTACTTTAAAAATCGTCTATGTTCGAGGACTTTTGATAAGCTCCGTAGAGCAATGCTTAGTTGAGCTGACAGGTAACGTGTAAAAGCCGTTTAAGCTCCAAGCCTAGGTTCAGAAACGGGCAATACGCGATTACAAACAACAACGAACTAAATCCCGCATAGAACAGGAATATCGTGAGAGAAAGTGAAAACAAAAATAGCAAAATGCCATGATATGCGAATCTACGAGAATCAGGATATGAATATGCATACCATATGAATTCAAATGGTATGAATTCGCATATCATGCGAATCATGATATGCGAATCTTTTTACGAATCTATCGCAAAAAGCTCAGACCACCCAGTGCTTTCCTGAACCGAATTTGAACGCATGGTGGGTATGTATTTTGCAAATCAATGTTTAAGGCGGAGAACTTCCCGGACACTTTCTTTACTACTGCGTACTTAAGCAATGTTTAAACTGAGAACCTGCAATTGAATCAGTGAGAATCAAAAGATCATATGTCCACAAATCACAATTTTCGAAAAGGACGGACTTGCGACATTTTGATTCTAAAGCAGAATTTCACACTGAATATTTCAGCTTTCAGGAGTTTGCGAATGTCGGACAACAGCCATTATGATTGCAAACTGTAAATGCATATTCATGGCATACATTTTTCCGCCATTGACTCGAAATGGCCAAAATGTGGACACATGACCTTTTGATTCTCACGATTCAATTGAATAACAGTTTATCTGCAGAGGTCATAACTTATATGTTAACGTGTGTGGAAGTAGAAAATTGAAAAAAAAACTTGAGGCATATTGCAGCGGGTACGAGGTGCGAATAACAAATTCATTGGGGACCACCAACAAAAATACGTGTTCAAAAAAGGTAAAAGAAATCCTTTGTTAATGGAACATTTGTTAAAGGTCTGGGAAGCTACGGCTCGTCAGCAGTAACCAGTGATAACTACGGTCGGAGAACCCCATTTATTTGCAAGCAGAACGGCACAGAAGCGACAAATTGGACTCCTGAATATTACCAAGCAAGCCCGTACGGGAGAGAAGATAATCTAACATTTCCTCCAGAATTAGTCGCAGTGCAGAGTAACCAAATAAATTCAACAATTTCACCAATTCCGCCACCACTGTCAAATCAGTTCAGCAACGGGAATCAAGGTTAGAAAGCTGTCTCTGGCATTTATTTCAAAATATCGTATGCGCCACAAGTCTCCCGTCAAATGGACGAACAAGGTTTGCGTGTTTTCTCGCACCGTGGCTGTGAAATTGACGCTCAGTGCGGCAAGGTGGCTATCCTCCCGTTTGTGCTCATCAGCCAGAGTGAAGGTAGAGTGTTCGAGGTTGGCGTTCGTTCTGAAAATGGTGGTTTTGGTGGCAACATGGCGGCGGCATGAGGCACACCACCGACCCCAGGTTCGAGACCACCGACCCCAGGATCGAGACCACCATAAAAAGGAGCTCGGGGGGCAGTGGCCGACGAAAACGACAAACTCGAGATTCCGACTCCAAATGACCAGTAACGATGCTTGATGCACAGCTGCGGGATGGCAGAATGCACAAGAAATGATGGTCCGTATGACAGGAAACTTACGGCGCTTACTGATATATTTTAATATTCAATATTTCAATGATCTTTCAAAATTATCTCAGTATTCTTGACAAAACCTAGCTGTAACTTTTTCTTCAACGATACTATTGAATCATTGTCAGCAAATAAACTTGCAACAATGTCCCATTTCATAGTCACAAGCCGCTTTTATCCACACTGCATGGGGTATAAAATAGAACCACAGAGGTTGACTACTGAACCGGTACTGCTTCCAATTTTGTTCTTCAGAACAAACCCCAAAAAATAAATGTTCAATCATGACCCGAATGGGGGGAAGTCGAGGAACATGATGGCAAAGTCTTCTCTTGACGCCAAAATGATCGCTCGCACCACAATTTCTAAACTTCTTTTGCGACCTTGAAGAAGCCAACGCCGCAAACGGTCCAATGGCCATCCACAAGCAGAGCTTCAAGAAAAATCCGCAGCGAGCAAGCGAGCAATTCACTGTCACACAACAGAATGAAGTACGGGACGCGGTTTTTTTAACCCTGCCGCGACTTTAGATGGCAGGCCAGGGCCCCCACCGAGCATTGTATTTTCAGAGTGGAGACAGGGTTAGGTCAGGTTCAGATGGCTTTAGGTAAGGAAAAAATGTTTATCTTTCTTGTGAAGGCAGGGCCCCAGTCGAGCATTTTTGCACAAAACGCTCTCGGCCATCTAAAGTCGCGGCAGGGTTTGTAAAATCGCGTACGGGACAGAGTTCCTCGCAGCTTCTTCGCTACAAGCCCAGATTGAGTTGTCTGGGCTCCTTTAAAGGCCTGAAATTAGAACTTTTCTAGATTCTTTTTAAGTTGTAGACAAAGTAGTTCTCTCTTTCTAACGCATTTCAAGGGTTTGGCAACTAAAAATAATTCAAGTTAGAAAACGCGCTCTATCTCTTTTCATTGAAATTGATTAATGAATGTGGCGATCTGGTTTTGTGTTTACTATGATGATATTAAATTAATTATTTTATTGAACTGTTCGAAACATAGTGAAGCGTCAGAGGTATAAAAACATTAATTAAATACCTATACAAGAAAACAACTATATGAGACAGCAAATGGCAAAAACAGCAAAGGCCAATGCAGATGGAGAGATGAACGGATTGGAGCGGGTAACTCGGGACACACCAGGGAGTAATGTTCGGACAGAATTATGATGCTATGCCTCTGTGTAGATTACTGACAATGAGAGAGTGGCTTGGAGCAAGTGCATTCCACTCTCTTATTGCACGTGGAAAGAAATTGTTGAAAAACTGCGTGAAACTGAAACAGGGGGACATAATGTGTGCACGTAATTTACCTTCCAGTAAATTGGAAACCTGCACTTAACTGCTTTTCATAGTTCAATTTTATTTGATGAATGGACTGAGGTGCGTAATGACCATTTTTCATCTTGAACAAACTGATATACCCGTGCGATGAACTCCCGCTGAACTCTAAGTTAACGATAACCCCTTACGGAGTTAACGCTATCTCTTCGCCGTTATCGCGTTAAGGCCGTACGGAGTTTCGTTAACCTCTTACGGAGTATCATTAAGCCTTGACGCCGTACGGAGTTTACGCAAACTCTTCACTATTGCAGCGTTAACCCCGTAATTTTCTTATCTCCTGTTACAGTGGAGATATCAATATGTTTACACTAACTCCGAGTAGTGAAGTAATTTTTTGTAATTTATTTCATTGGAGAAAATTTGCACCACACACTGGAATTAACGTTAACACTGTATGTATTTATGGATAACTCATCATTGACACCGCGTCTCTAATAACGGTGGAAAGTTTGGACTAACCCCTTGCAGGGTTAACGTTAACTCTGGGTTGCGAGGCAAGCTGAAAACTAGCCTCGCAACTCGGAGTACACGATGTCAACCCGAATTGATCTTTCCACTGCTATGTAGTACGTTAAATCTAATTAAAATAAAATGGCGTGAAATGAATTGTCAGTGTTTTTTCTTATCGATATTTCGTTAGCTGGCTCTGAAAACGACCTTGATGCTTCATGGAACGTGACGAATAACGAAGCAGACGAAACGCCCAAGAGATCCAACAGAATTCAAGATCTGCTCAACTGAACGAGGCAGCACCACGCCATTTTATTTCAGATGGCGGTTTACGGACGCGAGTTTAATTTTTTAATTTTAATTTCTTTTTAATTTTGGTTTTGATCTTTTATTTGACATCCTTTTTATTTTTCTTAGAACTACTGTTTTTGTTGGTTTTGATTTTAATTATCATTTTTATTTTTTATTTAGAACTACTGTTTTTGTTGGTTTTGATTTTAATTATCATTTTTATTTTTTATTTAGAACTACTGTTTTTTTGTTGGTTTTGATTTTAATCATCATTTTTATTTTTTTTATTTAGAACTACTGTTTTTGTTGGTTTTGATTTAAATTATAATTTTTATTTTTTATTTAGAACTACTGTTTTTGTTGATTTGATTTTAATTATCATTTTTATTTTTTATTTAGAGCTACTGTTTTTGTTGGTTTTGATTTTAATTATCATTTTTATTTTTTATTTAGTAGAACTACTGTTTTTGTTGGTTTTGATTTTAATTATCATTTTTATTTTTTATTTAGTAGAACTACTGTTTTTGTTGGTTTTGATTTTAATTATCATTTTTATTTTTTATTTAGTAGAACTACTGTTTTTGTTGGTTTTGATAGTATTACCTGAAGGACTATGTTAAAGCATGCGAAAGGTTGTGATTGTGAATTGTCGTCACTTATCCTAACTGATAATTTTCAACTTGTTCTTGTGCAGTTCACATGCGTTTTAATTTTCATTTTATGCCTGTAGATATTTTTGCAATGACGTGTTTATGTAAACACATTCTCGCTCATTTCCTTATTTCTTTTTGTTTGGTGTCAGCAAGCTGCGAGAAAGAAGTATAAGTGCTTTCGAATTACAGGATTTGCTGACCTATTATACTGAAAGGTTCAAGACCAACACTACGCGTGAACTCTCTTGACCCGCGCCGATTAGCAATCCAGTTCAGGTGTTGTGATCCGACTGCAGGGTGTTCCTGAACCAGCGCAAATGACGATTCCCAATGTCCATCGGGCGAGTTTACTTTCCCTGCTTGTAATTCCGATCACGTCTCGAAGGTGATTCATGTAGGTATTCTTTGAAGGTAATCTGTACACCGCTCTCTATGCATTGCTCCCGGACTCCTGGAATGTTGCGTGGTTAGTCGAGATGGTCCGCTACTCTAACGAAAAGTGTGAAGAGATGGTTCTCCTGATGGGAGAAAATCACCGGGGAGTGCAGCTGAGGTGCAGGTATTTTTCGCACGCCACCCTGACCGCTCCTAACCTGCTGTTTCTACAATTTTGTTTCGTGCAACATTCTCTGTGAAGGATGTCTCTCGGCAGTGAGTCGGAAAAACGGCTACGGATGAGGCCACGTCTGCTGCCGTATTTTCTGCCTTTCACGTGATCCCGCATGAAAGTGCCAGCAGAGTGGGTCAGTAGGCCGGAATAAGCAAGTCCAGGTTTTTCGCATTATATCCACGAAAACAAATACCGTCCGAAGACATCGTTCGATTTGAACGACCCTGTATCACAGCGCTTATTTTCCGCACTGCAAAAAAACACAACTCAGGTCAAACGAGTTCCCGCGTAGTGTTGGTCTTGAAGCTTTGTGTATTTACTTTTTGCTACTGAAGTATTTTCATCCATCGTGCGACATACCCATATAGAATATTCTACATATCCGCACAGCACTCCTGACAGGGAACGCTGTTCAGATCTTTGAGCTGCTCTGCGCCAAACACTATCTGCAGAGACTGAAATGCGATTCTTTAGTGACATGCAGGACACACTAAGGATGTGACATTTCTTCTGAGAATCGGCCGTGATGTGCATGTATGTGGCTTTGGAAGCATTTTGATGAACTGGGGGTAGTCGGAGATAGTCGGGTGATATAAAAAAGGAAAATGCAAATTTTTCAGATGAGGAAGGATGCTGAAAGAAGCCGAAACGCAGGACATGACACGTGGTTCGACAATATCGGACCTTCTCAGAAAAATTGCTACATAAATATTACGTGCCATTGACAAGTTTGAAAGAACTATCGCCTGGCACATGAATGTGCAAAGCATGAGGTTTTCAGGTGTGTGATAGTTTTTCTGGGAACTCCGCGATTTGTCTTCCTGCAAATTTAAAACACAGCAAACTGCATCACCTAGAATCGAACCCAAAAGATACCCGCCACACGTGGTTACACGGACTTAGAGGCCAGTGTTCTTTTGATGAATCTTTACTGATTGAGTAGCTGACACGTTGTAGTGCTTTAACATCAGCGAAGAAGGCAAAGCTACCTCTCGGAGGTAGTCCCTGACATAGGGATGCAGACGGTGCTCTGGCCCTCATCTAAAAATCAACGATGACTTCATTAAAGTTCCCTCCGCCGTCGCTGGTGATTGTATCTTCAATTTAACAATTGAGTCTTTATAAGTACAACTGTCAAGCCTACAAGCCGACCTAGACGTCGTCTCCACCTGATGCGAGTCTTCGTGCATGGAGGTCAGGGTTCATAAATGTAATTCTATCACTTTTATAACAAAAAATCCCAGTTATAACAAAAAATCCCAGTTATACGTAG
Source organism: Sinentomon sp. SZTP_YWyxl (assembly GCA_030068105.1). Lineage (NCBI taxonomy): Eukaryota > Metazoa > Arthropoda > Protura > Sinentomata > Sinentomidae > Sinentomon > Sinentomon sp. SZTP_YWyxl. The sequence goes on along the minus strand of JASGXE010003986.1, from coordinate 11,738 downwards.
ATATCAGATTACTCTGCGTGGCGTGTCCTTGGCTAAATGCTCTGAGATGGTTTATCTTCACTTTATTCTTGATACTGTGCAAAATTGACCACCCCAACGTACTCGTGTAGCAGCTAAGGCATAAACTGCTCAATATTATTGAAGCGTAATTTCAGGAAATGCCAGAAATTCAGGATCTTGGTCTCCAAGAGTCCTACACAACCCATAACGGAGTATGCATCTCCGGCCAGGGATACATTTCTGTCAACAAATTGCCGATTTTTAAGTCAGTCCAACGTCGTGCTGGTCTGTTTGTAATGGCGGATTACAGGAGTCAATGGCATCCTACACGGGCGCAAACAATGCATCCCTGCCTGTTGAGTTTTATGTCAGAAAACATACTTTCATTGCAAGAACAGTTGCTGAGTGGAACCAATTACAATAGTCTACTTATTTGATCTTCCTATCAGCATCTCGCTCCATCACCAACGGCTTGCTAATCAGATCATTTAAAACGCTTTGGTGTAATTATTGTTCCAAATTGATGAGGGTTTCTCCCAGAAAATAAAGATTCATTCATTTTCATTCACTACCAAAATCCCAAAATCTTGAATGATTTCTGTGAAACTCTCTCTCGGCTTGTGTTATCATTGAAATGTACATTTTAGATAATAGAGGTCTCCGATTGGAATTTTAGAACGCCTTTTAACACGGGCTAAGAAGGATGTGTCCCTTTCGGAATATTTTTGGAAAAGGAATATGCCTTGGAATGTTATTTTCCGTTGACAAGTTTGTGACACTATGTCAGTTGTAATGCCATTTTGAGCACATTTAATTTCTTGCTTATTTTATTTATTTTTAAATATTCGCTGTCCATAATTGATAAAACAAACCCATAAAAAGAACGAACACAACATACATAACGTAAACTTGGTAGGAAAAACATTACATCGCTGCATTTGCATTCTCGGTTGGAGACCAAGATGCAGAGAAAAGGGAAAGATCCCGTCATTTCATGAGATGGTTTAAATTGCCGAGGGCCACAAGCGATAATCAAGAGAGCGGTCGTTCGACGCCTTAAGGTCACGAGGAGAAAAGAGTATTTAAACGTTTTTATACGTGTATAATTACTCGTAGAGGCAAACGTAATTGATATTTATGCATTGATTTCTGCGACACTGAAATTACGTTGAAAGATGACTGGAATTTGAATATTGTACTCACAAACGAAATTCGATTTTGTATAAATGAAAGTCGGAGGCATTCCCACCGAGCATGAAGCTTCTCAGGGCCAATATCCTCTTGCGTACCTTGAAGAACTGACGGTCCATCGATAGTCTTCAACAATGTAACGAGATGCATTGCGCTGAACCTTTTCGATAGCGTCGATAAACCATAAACGGCTCCGAAACCAAACCTGCATATTCAGGAATGCGTAAAATCTTTGTTTTCTGAGGCAACTGAAGGAATGGAGATGGGTGTATAAATCCCATACGTGTTCCAAATAACAGGGAAATGGTGTTTCAAAAACCCACTACACGTTTCAAAAATTCCGAAAAGAACACCTCCGAACTCAGACCATGTTGAAAAGGTGTTCTAAAGGGCTTCTAAACGAAAACGTCTGATTTAGCGTGTAAATGTTTACGGTGTCTATTGCTGGGTGGTGGCCGTTGATTTATCGCTGGATCTTGGTGCTCAGTTTTAGTGTTGGTGTTGAGTTCTTCTTTTTATTTAGACATTTTGTTTTGTAGACATGTTAAGGATTTTTATTTTAAAATAGTTTTTTGATAAAATAATTTTTTCAAAAAATTATAGTTTTAAATATAAATAAAAAATAAAAATAAATAATGTTTTTGTAGTTTCACAGTTCCATTTTGTAGTTTATGTTGAATAAACAAAAGTAGTGAAATAAAACCTAAACAACATAGCAATTATTTTAATTTTCGATTCGACAAAAATCGAGACGAAAAAAATTCTGAAATTTTTTGAAAAAAAAACATCAATAAAATTCCTAAAAAATTATCAAAGAAATTATCAAAAACGTTTTTGTCGAAAAATCTGAAGAAAAAAAAAACAAAAATAAAAATAAAAAATAAATCGACACGAAAAAATTCCGAAGCTTAAAAAAAATACCAATAAAATTTCTCAAAAAATTCTCAAGTCAAAAACGTTTTTGTCGAAAAATCTGAAAAAAAACTCCAAAAATAAAAATAAAAAATGAAATTCGCTAACTTCCCCACTGGACAGGCTGGTCAGGCAAGATTATTATTATTATTATTATAATTCGAACAATACTGCTACGAACTGATATGGTAGCAGGCGAAGAACAGTGTCCAGTCCTACAATAAAACATTAACAATCAATGAGTTAAGAGAGAGAGAGAAAAAAATCACTGTTACAGGGATTACGTTGGTGTGACACCCAAGGATCGTGATGCTCTCTTTATAATGGGAGAGGAAGCAGGCAGGGAGATGTTTTTCGCAAGATGTTTTTCGCAAGCAGCAAGATGTTTTTCGTCTCGCGATAAGGTCTCCGCGCAAAAAACGGACACCTCGAAAACCAGGCCATGATTGCTTACACCGTGATTTTTGGATAATCATGCAATTTACTCGTAATGAATCCAGGCCTTGTGCAGAATATTTTCATGATAGCAAATATTCACGAAATAGCGAGAATGTGCATCAGTGAATGTGTCACTCAGATTCTTGATGAACTTAATCTTTTGCCACTCTCAGTTTGGGATCCTTTTCTCGTTTCTCATTCAGAAGTGCTTGAGAGAATTCAGAGGAGATCTGCGAGGTTTGTGTCTGGAAACTATCTACGATATAGCAGTGTCACTCAGGTTCTTGAGGAACTTAATCTTTTGCCACTCTCATTGCGCAGAAAGGAAAAACGACTAAAATTTTTTGCCAAGATTCTGTCCGGCAGGATTAAAATCAATGTTCCTCCTGAATTTGTTCTTAGAACTCCGCAACGCAGAACGCAGACAACGGGATGCATTTCCAGCCCCCGTTAATTGTTTTCAATCCTCATTTTAATTCTTTCTTTTCCAGAACAATGAGGGAATGGAATGCTCTTCCGCGAGATTCCTCCTGTATCAAAATTGCTCGGGTTATCTCAGCCAACAGACCTCATTGATTTGTTTTTCAGCTTTTGAATGCATACTTTTCCTTTTGTCTCATTTATTTTTCATGACATTATTGCTGTAATCGACCTTTTTTTAATTGTCTATATGACTATTGATCTGTGTTTCAGATCCCTTCCCCAACACATTTTGTGGAAGGTATTGATAAAAATTAAATTAATTAAATTAAATTAAATCACAATCCAGATATTTCAGGATGGTTTATGTTCGAGTCACCGAAAAACAATATGCTTAAAGAGAAGTTGCACTCTTATACGCAACAAGAAAATGTTGGAGATTTAACTTAATTTTAATTTTAATTTATCAATACCTTCCACAAAATGTGTTGGGGAAGGGATTTGAAACACAGATCAATAGTCATATAGACAATTAAAAAAAGGTCGATTACAGCAATAATGTCATGAAAAATAAATGAGACAAAAGGAAAAGTATGCATTCAAAAGCTGAAAAACAAATCAATGAGGTCTGTTGGCTGAGATAACCCGAGCAATTTTGATACAGGAGGAATCTCGCGGAAGAGCATTCCATTCCCTCATTGTTCTGGGAAAGAAAGAATTAAAATGAGGATTGAAAACAATTAACGGGGCTGGAAATGCATCCCGTTGTCTGTTCTGCGTTGCGGAGTTCTAAGAACAAATTCAGGAGGAACATTGATTTTAATCCTGCTGGACAGAATCTTGGCAAACAATTTTTGTCGTTTTTCCTTTCTGCGAGATGAGAGTGGCAAAAGATTAAGCTTATCAAGTATCTGAGTGACACGGCTATATGTCGTCGATATTTTCTAGACACAAACCTCGCAGATCTCCTCTGAATTCTCTCAAGCACTTCTGAATGAGAAACGAGAAAAGGATGCCAAACCGAGCCAGCATACTCAAGCACGCAGGTAGAACTAGAGAACAATAGGCTTTTAACTTAGCTTCCTTTGTGGCCTCTGAAATATTGCGGCGCAACAGACCTAACACTTTTTGCACATTGCTTGCTGTGTAACTCATATGCTCGTCCCAGGATAAATTTTCCTGAAGTATGACTCCCAGATATTTAAAAGACGTTGTTCTCGGTACAGAGACACCATTTATTGCGTAAACTGTCGTTCTCCCAAGTGGATCGATGGCCTAATGTGCTGCGTGTTGACGTGGAAAAAGCTTACTGTAGAGCTTACTGTAGGCTTACTTAAAGCTTACTTATCATCGAGCCATATGTTTCCAGGAAAGCATGATTTTAAAGCCAATAAAAGTATAAGATTCTTTGAATTGCATCCAGACGAGCATTTTTCAAAAACGAAAAAAAGAGCAAATGAAGGCATCCCCAATCATCAGCAAACTTTTATGCCCACATCGGCATTGATTGCTGATTTCATTTGAATACTTTGGGAGAAAATTTTGTTACTTCATTGCCATAGCTTCAAAAAAGTTCTGTGAATAGGAAGATTTGGGCACAGATATCGCATACCTCAAGACAAACCCCTAACTACTACAGTAGGCATGACCATCGAGAGAAGATTGAGCCTTTAAAGAGTCGCAAAAATGTGTCCTTTTATTCATTTCTTCCTAGGACTATAAGGGACTGGAACTCTTTGCCGGAACATGTCTTCGATGACTGCCGCAACTCGCGTGTGTTCAAAAAACGTGTAATGGCTCACTTTTTTTCCACTGGCATCCCCTCTGTTTCATGAAATGATGACAACTCTTTCAAAGGTCATAGCTTGCTTTCATTGTTCAACACTGTTCTATTATTGTGTGGCTAGTGAAGTTTCATTATGATTTCTATCGATTTTGTACCAGAAACAGTTGTATCTAATTGTTGTTTTTGTGTTCTGATGTACCAACATTATGCGCTCTTTTATGCATTTCTGCCCTATTTCCCCTCCATCACGTGGCATTGTTATTGCTCACCATGGTTGTAAATTATAATAATAATAATGTCTCCAGTTTTTTTAGAGATGCGTTGGTGCTGTTTGGATGTTTCCAGATATCCGTCTCAGAAGTTTGTCAATAGTTGGAAAGGTTTTCACGAAAAAGTCCGCCAGGGACATTAACTACAGATTCGCTGCCTTGGAAAAGTTCAAACTAAAGTCGCTAAAGTTTATATACAGAGGGCGTCGGCCTAAAGGTGAAAATTGACAATACACTTCAGATGGGGGATTATGGCCGCCGGTCAAGTTTTGGATTGAGCAGCAACCTCAGCTGCAGAAGGTGTTTTCCTGGAGGGAAGAGTGGCACGCAGAAGCCTATTGGTTAGGATGAGTTCTAGGTTTAGTTGGGTGGGTCAGGGCAAGTTATTGCAGGCTGCTATATCAGGTCAGACGGTTTATCTGTGAAGGTAATATCAGTTTATAGAAAAAAATTAAGTCGGCGATAATTTTTCTTTATGACAACGTGAATGAACAGAACATGTTCGCAAATTGCCTCGCACAGACAAAACACTCGTCTGTTTCATAGTCCAAAAGCTCGCCCCACCAAAAGCTCGTCCAAAAGCTCGCCCCACCCTCGCTTGACATGATACTAGAACAATGAATGGCCAGTTTACCTCGACTGGCCAAAGGTTTTCTGCAGAAGGAGAGCATGATTTCAACAATGGGTGAACATGGTCTCCGAAAGGCCCGTCGGAAAAGAATAAAATCAACAAAGTGAGCAAATACACGAGCAAAGAGAGACACTTACCATAATATACGCAAGAAAAAACAAGAAAAAAAATTCCGCGCAGTGTCCATTTAGAGAACGAGAACAGGTGAACTTGCCGGGGGAGAATTCCAGTTCCGTATGATGTTCGGAAAAAATGAATTATATAGATTGAGTATTTTTTTATCAGCGGAGCTAAGATATGAAAGGCATGCTGCGCCGTGGCGTGGGGTAAGAACCCTTGCAAAACCAAGGGGAAGATTAGGGACGATGTTGGTACGCCTTCATGCGGTCTTTTTCTAACATTCAGCACCGCTTTGGGCAGCCCAGCTTTGTACAAAATGCGATAATTTGCCACGAGTAATGATCAGAGCCTCGTGACCGGGTTCAGCATACACCAGTGCATGCTTGCTAATTAGCTTGGCACCATCTTAACAAAAGTGCTTAGTTTCCACTTAGAAAATCAGCGATTTCCTGTGCTGCCGGGCCAACTTCAATGACATCAGCAAAAATGAAAAACGTGGATTGCTGATTGCATAATCGCCCATAGATTTCGTGGAAAAATCGCTTGGAGGCGGGGGAAGGCCGGGTGTTGAAATCCTAGCCAGCCATAATTACCAAGCAATGCTGGAAAATCTAACCGGGCTTCACGTTCATGTAACGAGCCTGAATACTAAAGAGAGTTGGGTTGGGTTGGGCGCAATTTAGCCCTACATCATGCCAGCCCTGATCTTAAAAATCTACATAACCATTAATTCCTCAGAAGTATTACTCCTGTGCTAGCCAAAGGTCTTGTCTTGTATTGGTTAGTTATCTTGGTAATATCTGATTTTATCGTTTTTGGGAAACGATATCAACGATGCTTCTCAATCGGGGAAGTACTATTCTGGTTGGTGTTTCAAATTTTCAGCGAATTGTGCTGTTTATTCCGCTTCTCAAAACTGCTTCATGACAGCAGTCATCCCTATAGCTAATTTTTGTCTCAGAATTTTATTTAGCCCGTTATTTGAGGACTTTCCGGTATTTAAAGCTCTCATCAAGCAGCGAAACTGCAGCTACTTTCAAATCCTGAGTCCCTTAGAGCACAAAACCATCATGCCTTTAGTCACCTTTTTACTTCGCTTGTGGAACTATGAGGGACTGGAATGGGCTCCCCTCGAGTTCAAAATTCATCACCCACGCACGCATGTCCCTGGGAGTCGCACCACAGACATGAATATCCTCTTCTCACGGTGACTGAATTGTTTTTATGCTTTGACTGTGTATAGCCCTTTCTCTTTTATCGTTTTTAATTACTTGACGAGGTAACCATATTGGTGTACCGATATCTCTGTTCGTGTTCTGTCTGTCACCGGCGCATTGTGACAGTATTTGTGTCTGATTTATTATAATTTCAGACTAAAGATTTCTCCAAACGATCAGAAAAGTTTCGAACAGTGTTTGCGCACGTAAAGGCAGGCGTGCACGTGGTACGCCTGCCAATTCCGATTTGACTTCATTGTTTGCGCTGGCGCACGAAGAGATCCGTTTTATTATCTGCACACGCAAATTTTGGGATCCAACGATCCGAAAATTTCAGTTCGTTTGTACAGCAGTAAAATTGTACAGCTGTAAAATTGGTAGTTTAACTTGTGTGCTTATACTTGAGTTCATAGCTCGTAGAAAAACACCGACAAAATATTCCCAATACAGGGGTGTACAGTCGCAGAAACAATAATGTCTCCCTAACAGAGTTAAATGGGCCCCGACATCTGCAACATTCATTTGCTTTCATGCTATGCGGGTTGCGTTCTTTAAGAAGAATCCCGATGTTTTATTTCGATGTCAGCTGAAATTCGGAGTGAAATTATTGATGCTTGCTCCTCCCCGCTGTAACTTTTCTCCTGGAGAATAGTGTGGAGAATACCCGAAGATTGATAGATCTTACGAAACCTGACGCCGGTAGCCGTTCGTGAAGGCACAATTCGGCGTCATTCAGAACGGATTAATGTGGTCTCAGACGCGTTGCTTGATGATCTATGCAAATGTCAATTACTGCGTTTGCCGGCAACTTTTCCAAGAAGAGCAGCAATAAATCTGAACGCCCATTTAACCCTGATGTGTTCAGAATATGGTTTTGTTACACACACAAACGATTTTGTTCAAACGAGTGTTAAAACATAATCTACTCAAATAGGGTTTGCACTGTGTTTTGCCGCAGTTACGCAAATTCGACATTGAGAAAACACCGAACGGTTACCAATTTTACCTTAATTTTAACCGTGATTTTGGTGTCGCATGTTGTCCAAAGCCATCTGAACATTGCACTTGGAAATCTTCAATACTTGGATATCTTCAATACACAACTAAAGAGAGAAAAATAGAGATGATCTCTCTCTCTCTTTGTATTTCGGAGCAGACTCTGAACACGTTATTGGATAAGAAATCCCGATAAAATTGTTCAAGGTATTGGTTATGGTTTAAATTTATGCGACAAATGTGCCAAAAAACGAATGTAAGCCCCAAATCAATGTGCAAAGAATTTGCCGGTCCAAAATGTTATCAAATTCGCGTAGAAGAAATGAAGTACGCCAAAATATAAGTGTTGAAATTATTTGCCTGCGGATAAATATAATTCAAAATTGCACACAAGAAATGGCAGAAGCCTGAAATGAGTGCTCAAAGAATTTCGGGACAAAATATTGTCCAAAACATGTACTGAAGGTGAAGCCTCAAGTCAGCCTGCAAAATATTTGCCGGTCCAAAACTATTGTCAAAAATGCGTATATAGAAGAAATGAAAATACGTACGTAAAGCCCAAAATCAGTCTGAAAAGTGTTTGTCGGTCCAAACTGTTGTCGAAAAGGATTGCAAGAAATGATTGTATAGCCTGAAAAGTGTGTAAATTATTCGACGGTTCAAACATTATGTCAAAAGTCCACAAGCGAACAGGAAGTGAGCCCGAAATAATTGCGCAAAGTATTTGCATTTCCAAAAATACTGCGAAAACGTATCCAAGTATGAAGATACGCTCGAAATAACTGTGCAGGGAAATGGCCAAAATACTTGTATTGTCTATATCGCATACAAGAAACAAATCGCATGCAAAAAACAAACCCAAGAAACAAAAGTATCAGTCTTCAAAGAATTTATTAGTGCAAAATACTATGCCGAAAATGCAGACAATAGACATAAGTATTTCTGCAATCTATCCAAGCTGTTTGAAACTCAGCATGGGAAGGTTTTTGACGTCAGTGACAGAAACAATGATGACCGCCTTAAGTTTAGCACCTACATTGTATCATGCTGGGAGTCATGCCTCTGTGGCTGTATACTGGCGGCGGAAAAAGATTACCCACACATGTGAAAAATTTCCATTCTTGAGATTTTAGCAAAAACTCCATGCTGTAGAAATAAAAGATCCTCTTTCATCATTAATGTCAAAATCTGACACCTCTAGAAAGCTCCGTTGCAATTTGGCGCGTTAATTTCTACCAAAATACATAGGAGTAAAAAGAAAAAAAAAGTTCCGGAGGCAACAGTTGAATGGGAAAAACACAATGTGAGTAATCTTTTTCCGCCGCCACAACATCCCCCAGAGGGAATGCCTGCAGCCATGGCCAGGCACGGCACATCCATGATACCAGACATGTCAGTCACAGAAACAATAGGGGAGAGTGGGGCAAACCCGGCCAGCGGGGTAAATCCGGCCAAGGCCAAAATTGAAAAACCGTGCAATATCTGGCAACAGGGCATTGTTTTTGAGATGACGGATTTGCCTCGTGACTTTTTTAGCGGTGCTCCGCAAGCCAGGCCGTTTTGAAGATTTTTTAGCGCCAAAAAACGTGTTTTTGCGAAATCGTGATTTTTTCGTCCTCTGTTGCGTTTTTAAATATCTTTATCGCAACGAAACATATTCAAATAATAATTTCTGCATTTCATATGCCTCACATCTCTAGTTTCGCGTGACGCCATGACAGTTCGTCTCACTTGCTACGTTGCCAGATGTTTTCGCGATTTTTGTCCAGATGCGAGAAAGGGGCAAATTCGGCCACGTGGCCGGATTTGCCCCGTTCGTTGCCGAATTTGCCCCACGTCTTCTTTTTCGCTTTTTCTCGCCTCTACGACTAGGGTTGCAGATGCAATTGTGCCAATTAGCTTTCATCTCGGCCTATAAGGCGAATATTTGGTTGCTGTGAATCGTGATCTCACACTTTGCCAAGGACTTTGTTGTCCTGCAGATGGTTAGAAATTAAAAACGCAGAATGAAAAGAACTCGTGGAAGGAGGACACGATTTTAGCTGGAAATTGAAGAGATTCGACTTGGAAACGGTTCAATCCGAAACGCTGCAAAGAAATGAGTCCATTCCCCAAATCATTATTAGGCTGTCGAGTTGAGGCCTATAAGATATAGGTCCTATATGGTATGCCTATTGCTCCTTTAATTCCAGTTTTTTCGGTTGACTGTCGTTGAGCAAACCAGTTATCACCGATAGGCCTACACACGGAGTTGTTTGTTTGTTCTGGTTTCTTCTCCTACCCTTTCCCTAACCGCATAACTGTTTCGTCAGGACCTTCAAATCTGCTAAGTGTGTCCTTTGAAGAAATTAGTCCCACACGCATTGCGATACAAAGGACGAAAACGCGGGAAATCCGGGCAAGAAATGGCAGCTGAGCCAAAGTTATCACCAGTTCTCCTTACAAAAGGCAACTTGAAGAAAACGCAGTTCCCTCAGAAAAAGTTTGCAAGCGAGCCAAACAGGTAGCAAAGGTTGGGCCGAGGCCCACCTGGCGCAAAAAGGTTGGACCTACGTGGAAAAGCTAAAACCGGAAGCAGAATCATAAACGACAACAGGTCCCCGCCCATCCCTGAACACGAGGAAGAAGCCTTTTTCTGCCTAATTTATGGGTCGAGGTACCATGACCCATCTGAAGAAGATGGAGAAGATTGGATACAATGTTGCCGTTGTTTAGAATGGGTTCACGAACACTGCACGCTCTGCGATGGAACAAACAACTTCGTGTGTGATAACTGTTCGTAGAGATAACTTTCTCAAGACGAAAATCTGCCTGGCTAATGATGGCATTTTTAATTTTTGTACAATTTTCTGTCGAATTCTGGCCTTCTTCCATTTACACTATTCTTGAAAACAATGACCATTATTTTGTTTGATTTTATCCGCAATCACCAGATGTTGCCGACTTTGCCCTGGTACTGGCCGGATTTGCCCCTCGTACTGGCCGGCTTTGCCCCTGGTGCGGGGCAAAATCGTCCAACCGAGGTTGCCCCATTGTTCGTGGGACAACTTGAAAACCAATTGAGTGAGAGACGAAAACAAACGTGGAATATATAGCCAAAGTATGCTGCTTTACGCCTGCCAAATTTGGCTTTTGTACCTGCAAGCGTTTGCCGCCAGCAGGTCTCGATTGAAAAAGTGGCCGGCATTGCCCCCCTCTCCTCTACTGACTCCCATGATCCAATGTATGTACTCTGTTTTTAGGGAGTTAATGTTGTGACTGTGCCTTGACATGTTTGGTACGTATTTGATTTTTTAGACCGCCAGAAAACACCAGGCGATCAACGGCGGCTATAACAATTGGCCAAACCGACTTCGATTACAATTGAATGCGTGGAGAGCAGTCTCACTGCTTCTGCTCCTGTTTGTCTTCTATGGTGAGGCTGGACGCGGTAAGGAGATGCTGTATCGCGTGATCAGGGAGAGGATAAAGAACGACATCACCGGGAACACGGAATACCGGTTCAGGTTAAGTTCGGCGCCAATTCATACGCTAGGCGCTGCTACCACTGCCACAAACACCATGGAGAAAATAATTCCACGCAAGGTTCTTCCCCAAATAACGTCTTTAAGTTATTCAGAGAGGCTTTACTGAAGGTTTGCCGCCAGGGTTGATTGAAAATGGGCCCTTGGCTTCCCTCTGAACATTTCCGAGATTGTTTTAGGAAAGGACTGGGAATTTGGAGTAGATTTTTGACCGCCAAAAACACCGGCACCGGG
>JASGXE010003985.1:0-25725 GCA_030068105.1 Sinentomon sp. SZTP_YWyxl | reverse complement strand
CAGGAAGCCACACAACAATGACCAAGCTCAACAAACTGAGGAGGTAGGCATGCAATCTTCTGACTTTCATGAATCACAGAAAGTCATGACTGTCACTTTCTTTGATTTTTGACATCAGATGTCACTGACATGACAATTTCAAAGGATATCACTGTAGTTACCACGTCTACATTTGGATTCATGCTTCTTGCCTTTTCTTGAATGCCGCTTGCGAAGGAAAATCCTCCTTGCAACACTGGCTGTTCAGTTCTTTCTGGCTTGTGTATACTGGTGCCAGAATTTTCTTATCCATTTGTTGATTTATCAAAAACTTATTGTGGCATCGTTTTTCAGGCAAATGTCATGCTAGAATACTCATTGGACGACGCGGAAGCCCTGCTCAAAAAAAATGCACAAACTGCCAGAACGAACCTCGTGCAGGTCCAGGTTGATCTGGAATTTCTAAGGTTAGTCGCTGGGAATTTGTTGTAAACTGTCTTAGCATGCCTGCAAAGAATTGCTGTAGACGCAGCATACGTAATATTCGAAATTCTTTTGTTGCTCCCTTGAGGGAGTAGTTTAGGCCTGGTTGTATTTAATTAGGCCACAGCAGTCTATACAAAGTCTGAGGGTGTTGCTGCGGCAGTACTTCACCCACCCACAGCTTGTTCATGTTGCAGTAATTCCCGAAATTAGCCTGATGTGGGCCAGCTTGGTTTCCACAGGGAAGATGTCAATAAAAATGCCCACATAAATATTTATGTCTGATTTTTACAGCATCCGTCTGCAAAACATAAGGAAATTGGCACCGCAAAGGAATTCAGGTTCTTGATCCACAATAATATTTTTCTCGGGCTAGACTGGAGAGTGGAGATTGACATACCTTGATACCTATTTCCCACTGCCGACATCAGCTGTGACTCAATGTCCATATTAGTTTGGTAGATTTGTCGTAAAAGCTTAACTTCGACTTGTTCAGTGAAAAATTACCCACATATACCTACCTTGAAAATGGTTATTTGACCTTTGACCTATATGGTTAATTGGCCTTTGAGCACGCCTTCCAAAATTGGATGCCGAGCGAGAGCTCACTTTCGGGATTTTGAGGGGTCCTGAAATGGGGTGTTGGGGCACATTCAATCAGTTGCGATTATTCGATTAATTCACATTAATTGGTGAATATAAAGAGGGAAGGGGCAAAGAAAAAAAAACTGCCAAGATGGTGGTCATAGCAAAACACAAAGAAGGAAAACCAAGAAAAGGCAAATATGAAGCTCCAACCGCGCGGTGGAGAGCTTCCCTCAGGGAGTATTGGCACATATTGTTGTCATTGAAAAAGTTCGATTCCTGCATGCGTGATTGGTCTCGTTGTTTTAAGAAAGGATTTTGTGGATGGCAGCATTGGCCTGGGAACTGACCCTAAGTCAGTAGGTACTCAAGACCACTTTGATTACTCGAAAAGATTAGGTGATTGGGTACACTGTCTCTGTCTGTGGATACAATATGCCAAGAGTCGTCTAAAGTTCGTCTAAAGGTCTGAAAACAGTTACATTTGTCATTTCAGAGATCAATTGACAACTACAGAGGTTAGCATGGCCAGGGTGTACAACTGGGATGTCAAACGGAGAAAACAAAACCAAAAGAGCTGATTGGATGAGGTTTAAGCAACCTGGCGATGGGGTGGCCGACCACAATAGCTGGGATTTCGAAACATGATCGACTTACGAGTTCATGCCAATTTGTTTGCTTGTTTTTTCTAAACACTCATCTAACAATTTTTATATTTTGAATGTTGCAGCTGGAATATTACACAAAAAGAAGGAAAATAATATGCCATTATATCTCCTGGAAGATGATCCTACATGTGGAAGGTAGGTATCATCACTTTTGTATGCCCAAACCTGTTTGCTGAATGGGCCTCAATGACCCGGCACTCGAGCACAACTCGATCGTTTGGAAACCAGTGGGCTTTCCATTATGTAAAAAAGCAAGCTCTAAATTGCATCAAACGTTTTCCCCTCAATTTTGTATCCGACTCCCTTAAGTTCCAGGGTCGTCACAATCCATCCCTGTACGTGATCTCTCCTCACGCAGAATGGGACAGAAATTGCCGCACTCATTCAAGATCATGTCCGTTTCACCCATGCTTCAGAATCAAATGCATGATTTGGAGGGAGCTGGACACTTTGTCACAAGTGGACAGATTGTTACAGGACAGTGTGCAGGTTAGGTGTGTTGTCATTAAAATTTCTCATATCGAACAAAATGCTGGAAGATATGGACATCATAAATATGACTGCAAGAAATTTTCTGTTTCGGTTTTTACACCATCGACTGCCTGTCTCGGTCTGTTTCTTTCAACAATCTCTCCAGGCTGGCAAAGTGTCCATCTGCTAAAAAGTGTTATGCTTTCACCTAGCTAAGTTCTTGTTTGATTCATACGAGTAATGACTGGCTTCTCTTCTCAATTGTCGAGGATGCTTGATTATTTTTCTTTTTTTTTTTTTGTAGTGTTGCGTTGTCATAAAAATAATAAAGAAAAAGTAACACAAAAATAACTTCGATTTTGCATTTCATACAGGCCAGGAGTTGCTGATAAGGTAGACCCCCATTCATGGGCTTGGACTCCCAATTGATTCATCATGTTCGTTGCTTGAGGATGTACCCCATCCCGGTTGATGTGCCTTGGTTTCACAAAAGAGTACATACCTTACATACTTTCTTGTTTGAGCACCCTGAATACTACCCAAGGCAAATGCTGCAGAATGACGAACAATGCAGCAACTGTGGCAGACACGCAGGCAACATGAGCTTGTGCACCAGAATGCATGGATTCGTTTTGTAAACCTGTTCAAATGATGGTTTTTGCTAACCCTGTGTCACACTTTTAGTTCACGGGTGGTTTAGTCCAGTTGGCGGCTTCGAATCGGCCGTTTTCCTGCATTGCATCTCTTTGGTTGTTTTTTTTTTTTTGAAGGCTCTATTGGTCTGGATTTTGTTGCAATTGCAGCACCTGAATGGCTGCCGGTCTACTTCCTTTTAATACAAATTTCTGACAGGATAAATTAAATTCAGAAAATCAACTTCTTGCTCCTGTTTCCTCCCCCCAATATCATCTGAATTACGGCTTACGAAAAAGTGAATCGGACATCAAATTGGCATCCCGCATTCAATCTGGAAGTGATTGTCAGACCCGAGTAACGAAATCCCCTGAAGGAAGAATGCATGTCTGGGCAAACGATACAATTTTTCGCTGTGTGATTGCAAAGGGTAGCTAAAATCACGTTCACTTCTCTCACTCAGAAGAGTTTGATTTACAACTCCATGGTTGCTACCAACCTGGAAAACCTGGAAAACTCAGGGAATTTTGGAAAAAACCCTGGAAAACTGAAAATTTCCAGAAAAATCAGCCAAAAAATGGAAAACAGGATTTCATAACATTTTTTTCGTTTACATTTTTTGAAATTTCCAACGATGACACCTGAAAAACATTCTTGTCTTGCCATTTTTGTCTTCACCCTCCCGTTTTTTGTCTTGTCCGCAGATAAAACCCTCGAAAAAAGCCCTGGAAAAAACTGAGAATCCTTCTGGAAAACCTGGAAAACTCAGGGAATTCCGATTTTTCAAAACAGCAGCAACCATGAACTCATCTTTTTGCCACACCAAGCGATGGGATAAATAAACTTATATTGAACATGCATTCACATTGGAGTGTATAGTGGCGGCGGAAAAAGATTACTCATACATGTGTTTTTCCCATTTAACTGTTGCCTCCGAAACTTTTTTTCCTTTCTTTTTACTCTTATGCATTTGGTAGAAATTAAAGCGCCAAATTGCAACGGAGCTTTCTAGAGATGTCAGATTTTGACATCAGTGAAGAAACAGGGTCTATTATTTCTACAGCATGGAGTTTTTGCTAAAGTATCAAGAATGGAAATTTTTTACATGTATGGGTAATCTTTTTCCGCCGCCACTATACAGATGATCATTGTGTTTTTACATCTCAACTGTTGACTCAAAATTTCTTTCTTTTTATTTTTCTGCAAGCGGTCGAAATTAAAATGCCGGATTGCAATCATGTTTTCTGGAGGCGTCAGATTTCAACCTTGGTTGAAGAAGATCATTAAATCTGCAGCATTGAGGTTTTGGCATTTTATTGGGCACATTAATTCTGGCTCTACTATTCAGAGCAGGAGACAGTGGGTTCCGAACTGCTGCCCGACTTCTGCTGAGTTGTGTCCTTAGGATGGGATAGTGTGTTGGTCCCAGTGTGCATCCCATGCGTTAAGCTGGCCTCCACACCAGTGGTTTGGAGGTTTAACTGCTCAGCCACTTGGCGATGCAACATTTGCGGTTTGCTGCTGGGATAGCATTAGTGCTGCTGAGCAGGCCAGTTGCCCATGCTAAAACTAGGATCAGCCAGCTTAATGCTGGCGCACCACATTCTGAGACCTGAAATTTCTTTACTGCAGTGATTAGAACTGCGTTAGTGATGGTAGGTTAGAATCAGTTCAGCCTTGGTGCTCTGCAATTTGTGCCAGAATTCCAGGGCAGGGCCACCTGTCAACATGGCCTGGCCCCCACATCCCGGGAATCCAATGATTTTCATGGCAGGTGTCTCTGCTACCTTAATGGTGGTGGTGCTGCAATTTCAGCATTGATGATCTCTTTCAAATTGCATTATTTTGCAGCCTGGTGTTTCTTTCCTGCTAGCATTTGAATTCGGTCTCCTTTTTAACACTGGCCGTTAGTGAGACTTTTCGAAGGAGAAACAAAAAGAGTGATGGAGAAATGTTTCACTGCTCAAAGATGATGTCTCCAAAAATTCCAAGCAGGATGGGACACGGTGCACCACGCGGAGCGGTCCATAAAACAAGCACCACTCCAGCAAACACTGCACGGGTGGAAAAAAAAGTTTTGACAGACCGAAGATTGACTGTGCAGGAGATAACGATGTGGGCGATATGTCCTTAGAGATAACGATGTGGGCTGTATACTGGCGGCGAAAAAGATTACCCATACATGTGAAAAATTTCCATGCTTGAGATTTTAGCAAAAACTCCATGCTGTATAAATAAAAGATCCTCTTTCATCACTAATGTCAAAATCTGACACCTCTAGAAAGCTCCGTTGCAATTTAGCACTTTAATTTCTACCAAATGCATAAGAGTAAAAAGAAAGAAAAAAAAAAGTTTCGGAGGCAACAGTTAGATGGGAAAAACACATGTATGAGTAATCTTTTTCCGCCGCCACTATACATCGAATTCTGGGCCAGGACTTGAAAATGGTGAAGGTCAGTTTTCAAATAGGTGCTCCGTCTTCTTGATGCAGCCAAAAAACAGCATTGTCTGAGAATTGGTGGTCCGCGTCCGTTTTTTGTCTGTGTCGTCGGAGCGGACGTCCTGACCCCTCTGCATGGTGTACCGTGGAAAAAGAAGAGTCCCCACAAACTTGGAGCAGCCAGTTGTGGTGAATCTCAGACGGCTTCATCCCCTGGACAGTGAAACATTTCACCACCACTCTTTTATCCTCTATCGAAAAATTCAAATGACCAGTGTCAAAATAAGACTGAATTCAAATGCCAACAAGGATGGAACTGTATGATAGACGTAAGTACAGAGCAATACGTCGCGTGGTGCGCCTGTGGGAGAACAATTCCGGATTTTTCCAAATGCACCTCGCACTTGCTCAATCCCACCAACCTGCCCAAGTTGTTCGGTGAGATCATTTTATCCCCCTGCATCTTCTAAACAGAGTTTATCGTAAATAAAATGCTGATTTGACAAGCTGCAGAAACCCACTTGTGAACCATTGATAACACAGAATGCACCTTGGAAACAAAGGCAGGAATGGAAAGTGATTTTGCATGCATTACAATTTTGAATCATCGAGATATTATTGGAAAAGTAGAAACTGTTGAGAGGGTTTGCGATGGCATAGTGAAGTTTTTTGTGTTGGTCCTCATTGCTTTCAATTCAGTCTGTGTCCTTCCACTTTATAACAAGTTTTGCGGCCGTATTCCCCATTGCAACTCACCCTCAGGTGCCACTCAATAACCAATTCAATGGACAGATTTGTGTTGTGAAAATTTCATTTCTATGCACAACGCTTATTCCTGTTGCATTGTTGGAAAAATGCATCCCTCTGTTGAATTGGTTATTGAGTGGCACCTGAGGGTGAGTTGCAATGGGGAATACGGTCGTTGATGTCTTCAAACCCAAAATGTATGGTGTTTCATTTTTTAACTTGGTTTGACCCTTTTCATGAGTGAAACAGGAAACGTGAAAATTGCAATTTAACACAAGCGGGAGATATGAATCTCAACGAAAAGCATGAAAAGAAGCAAACACATGTTCCCATACATGTGTTTTTCCCATCTAACTGTTGCATCCGAAACTTTTTTTTCTTTCTTTTTATTCTTATGCATTTGGTAGAAAAAATAAAGCACCAGATTTCAACAGAGCTTTATGGAGCTGTAAGATTTTGAACTTTAATTTCTGCAGAATGGAGTTTTTGCTGAAATCTAAACAGTTGTAATTTTTTACAATGAGTACATTAGTTCCGCCGCCAGCATACCCCATCTCATGCAAATTTTCGTTCTGGAGAAAATCAAAAACATCAAATCCGCTGCACAATAATAATTACCTCACCCCCGAACTGGTGACAATCTGGAACAGTTGGAGGGAGTAGGGACCAAACATTGGGCAGTAAGAAGCCAAATTTTATGAAAAAATCTTTATCACCTGAATAATCAGGAATAGAAAAATGTTCAAGGATACAAAAATATTCCAAAATACAAAAAAAAAAATATTTTAAATTTTGTCTTGAAAACACGAATTCCAAGTTGGAAGTGTCAAGAGCAGAGATCAAAAAGGCACAAAAGATTTGAAAATGAAAAGGTACCAAGTACCTACCAGTCTCATAAAAACTTGAACGAACATCAAATTCTTGGCCATTAACAATCCAAGGACAGATCAAGCCAACACAAAAGCATTACAGGTACAGAAATGCTCAAACATAATACTTGAAATTAAAAAGTGTGATTGCCAAAACAAGCCAAAAATCAAATCTGGAATTAGAGCACAATGACTTCATGCACACGAATCTAAAAATGTCCAAGAAAAATGCATGGTTTTCATCAAAGTGGCATTCATTCTTGGCATTCTTTCAGGAAAATCTTGAAAATTGAAAGTTTAATGAGGCAGCTGGCCTGGAATTTTCTAGCAACGGATCTGGAAAAGTCAGGGAATTGAGATCTGGGAAATGGCTGGGAACCCTGTGTCCATACCGTGGGGCAAACACCCTTCAAGTTTACGATTGACATTGGGCCGATTTTTTAAACGAAACCCATCT
This sequence comes from Sinentomon sp. SZTP_YWyxl, assembly GCA_030068105.1. Lineage (NCBI taxonomy): Eukaryota > Metazoa > Arthropoda > Protura > Sinentomata > Sinentomidae > Sinentomon > Sinentomon sp. SZTP_YWyxl. The sequence goes on along the minus strand of JASGXE010003985.1, from coordinate 18,393 downwards.
TTTAGGCCGCGGATTGTTTCTTTTTTAAATGCAATTTTACACAAAAGAAAAAGAATCCGTCTTTTGTTGTTGGGTTAGGCGAGAGACAATAATGGGCCGATTTTTTTAAACGAAGACCATCTTTTAGGCTGTGAGTTTCAAATCCAATGAAAAGCAGCTGCTTTGTCACCCAGTTCAAGATGCCATCTACTTTCTAACTTCACACAGACCAGACACAAGCATGTGACATGACATGGCCTCCATGTCCAGAGTGCTATAAAGGGTGCTCAGCTCTAACTTACACCTCTGCTGCATCTCTGGCAGGGTGCGAATGGTGACGCTCTGGTCTTGGTGCCACTCGTTTGTGAAGTGTATTCATGAGAGCTCCAACAACTGCTCTGAACAGGAACTGGTGATGAGGTAGTGATGGAAAGAAAACATGCTGCCTGAAACCTGTTAAGGGGGGGCCTACCTAAATTTCGCATTTTTTGGAATTTTTTGCATTTTTCTTGATGTGCTGGCCAGAATCTTCATCGTTTTCCGGATGTTTTGAGCCAAAAATGATTGATTCCAGAAATGGTGAAGATATGACCATTTCAAGTTAGCGAGAAAGCATAAACGCTTGTTGCTTTTCCGCAGCGATGACGCATTTATCTCAGAATAGGTTTTCCGCTCCATCGGACAACTTCAAATGATATCTCCTCAGCCATTTTTCAAGCTTGAGGGCTGAAATTTTCACGACAAAACCAAATGTCGATTCTTCACTTGAAATTTGAATCCAATTGAATGAGAACTACCGGAGGAGAAGCATTTTGATTATTTTTCACTAAATGGCTTATCGATGGCCAATGGGGCACCTAGAAAACTCTAGTTTGGCTTAAAGAGCTTATTTTGACCTCTTTTATTAATGCCTTGAATCATAACAACTCATATAACAAGACGTAGCTTTTAGAATTTTAGGCGGTGTAAAAGAAAGTGTCAATTTGACCCCCCCCTTTAAAAGAAGTGTCAATTTGACTCCGGGCGATGTTTTTCCCGTGAAAATCACTACACCTTGATCACGCTCACTTCTGGTCTAATTCCAATAATGTCACTTGTGGTCTGATTCCACTTGTGTTTGCACGAAAATTTCAAAAAACGATGGAACATGTTGGACACTAAATTAATAGCAAACCAGAAAAAAATTAATGACTCTGAGATTGGGCAGTAAGCCCTCCCGACATGATCAAAATGCAGAAAATCGTTACAGGAAAACGAATTCGTTGAGTAATCAGTTGGATGGGTAACGAAATCGACATTTTTTGCAAACAAGTCGACATTTTAAAACACAAAAAGACATTTCAAAAAGCAACAGTGACAATGAGATCAATTAAAAGACAGCAACAAACATGCGCCAGTCTCAAGGCTTGGCAGTAAACAACAATTTCAATCAGGGCTACGAAAAAATTCAATGCAGTGCACAGTCCGTTCCAGGATTCAATTTAGCATGAGCTTTAACACAGGCTGCTTCTCGCTAACAACAATGAACTGTTCGAAGTCTCAAAGCTTGGCAGTAAACAACATTCCCTGAAGATCACATGTAAAAAAATTCAGAGCAGTGTTCAGCGTACTTTACATGGCTTTACATGGGCTTTCACGTAATCGGTGCTCGCTTGCAATAATGAGCTGTAAGCCTCTAAAGTCTGTTCATTTTCAGAATGTTCCGTGCCCTTTTTACAGATAGGGGTGTGCAAATTCGTGCAATAATCTGTGATTTTGAGCTGGGGGGTTCAATTTTCGAAACTCTGTCTGTCAGTTTTCACCTCTCAATCCTTTGACAATTCCACTTTTCTGAGAATTTGCAATTTTCTGGGACGGGACCACGATCTGTCTGGTTTGCTGGTCGTTCTGCCCCTGCTTTTACAATGTGCATTTCTGGTGCAGCGCTGATCCGAAACTTCACTGGCCCTCCATTTGCAACCGGCACCGACCTGCAATGGCTCGAGGCCACATCTGCTGTTGTTGCCAACAACTGGAAAACAGGCACACACATTCATGTCTGGAAAATGTCAAAATCCATTTCCACCTGTTTTTCCATCTGTGGTATGATTTGTCTTAGCAAACACGTGCCAAACGCAAATTAAAAAAAATTGCGATGACGAGATTCGAACCCACGATCTTCCGTTCTCAAGGTCAGAGCTCTACCACTGAGCTGCCAGCGCCTTCTCGAATTTCAGTTCTCCATTCGCACTCAAACGAAAAATCTCGGATATTCAACCAACGAATGTTGAACAATTTGGACACCACTCTCGTCCCCCCGCTCCCACCTTCGTTTTGCTGCCATTTTTGGCGTGGACCATTCTGAAAATGAACGCACAAAAAGTGCATTGAACAGTAAGCATTGGCATGGAAATGCAGAACATGTTCCGTGTTACATTTTGACAGGTGGTCGGGCAAACGAAAGCGATGCAGAGTATCATGGTGGAACTGCTCCATTAACAACTCTGAAGCTGCGATACAGACTGGACTGCACGCAATTCCTGGCGAACATTTTTCCGAACATCGTGGACACAAATCAAGTTTAGCATCAGAAACAAGTCAAGCATCAGAAACTTCAAGCAAAAACATTCCAAACACATGGTTGCACTCAAAATGCAAAAAATGTTGCTGAACCGACTGAAAATGAACGGAATGAACTCTGAATTCCGCACCTTTTGTGGAACTGCAGGCTCGACCTCTCATATTCCACCAACAGTTGGTCAACTTGTGTCAATGACAACACAACAATGGCTTTAAATCGATCCTAGGTTAGGGATCATCTGACTTGTTCAATGCTGAGATCGGCATCGTTTGCAAGCTTTGGATGATCACCTTCCGGCTGACAAAACTGATGAGGCATTGAGCAAGACCTCTTGTGTTTTTGAATACACTGTCAAAAGATTGCAATTTTTCCTTCTTTGCATCCTAAATTCATGGGAACAGAGTGGTTCATCTAACTTGTCATATTTTTCGTTCGTTGATGTACAGGTTGTCCCAAAAGTCCCGCATCGTGTCCCTAAAGTCAGGTGAAAGATGCTGGCCATGGATGATCGAGTGGAGCTAATTTTCCTGTGTGGAAGAGAAGGGATGCTGATGCCTACCCGCTTCCATCCGTCCATACGGAGAACAGGCCTGGAACTGGATGTGCATCACTCAACTGTTTATCGGATTCTGGCCCGAAAAAAGTTCCACTCCTTCAAGCTGTAAATTTTGCAACATTCTCAGGAACACCGAGAACATTTCCAGCTATGTTTTAATGGTGAGGTACAACACATTTAAAACATATTGTGATTAAGAAACCGACTTGAAAGAAGCATTGAAATGAATTTGTTAACACGTAAAGCGTACTTCACTTGTTTCCTATGATGCGGAACTTTTGGGACACCCTGTAGATTACTTTGAAGCGGATCCTCCTGCATCTGCGATGTCATGCGCATTTTCAAATCCTGCGTGCCTTGTGGTTTTATGAAATTCATAACCACACCCCTTACACATCCCCAAATAATTTATTATGCCTACATGTTCTCAAGATGTAGGCATGAGAGGATTCAAAGATGCTGCCAGAGCAATTTCTGGCAATTTTGAAAGAATGGCAAGTGTGACAACAATTTTGTGCGAATTAAATTTCCAAACTCTTGTGGCTAGACGTCAATCTCATTGCCTGTCCCCGTCCATGTCAGGCAATGTCTAGCCACATTGCCTGTCGTCTTGTGGCTAGACGTCAATCTCATTGACTGTCCCCTCCCATGTGTCTATTCCATTAAACAAATTCAATGGGACTGACAATGGATTGAGCTTCACGCTACCTATTTGTAAGAGGAGTAGGTACTCTTTTCAATTCATTCTTTCCACGCACCATTTCTGAGTTGAATGCTCTCCCTTGGGACTCTCCCTTGATCTCTTGTACACTTTCCTGTATGTCTCACACCAGCAGACTTTCCTGAATCTTGCAATTGTTGCGACCATTTTGTTTATTTGCATTGGAATAAGTCTGTAATTAGGTACTGTTTTTATGATCCTGTCACTTATTGTTACTCCTACAGCGCCAAACATTTTTGCTTATTTTGTGATATACAAAGTACAAAGATGCATCTGGTATTTGTCACCAATAAGCCGGCTCGATTGAGTCAAGAGTTGGAGTAGACCCACTTCGATGAAGGTTAAATTTAAATATATTTCCCATATGACACCCCTGGAGGCATAAAACTATCCACAGATTGGATCCCGAGGGGTGATGCAGATTCCAACCATGCTTGACACATTCGAAACTAGCTAATTGAACAACAATAATTGAATTTAAACTGTAAACCTGCTACGAATAGTTTCCGAGATATTTTCAAATATCACCACATGGACCGGAATGAAGCGCAGGGAGATTGAAGGCTCAGCTCCCATCCTAAGAAACTTGAAGACATCAATCATAATTGAAGCAACAATTCACTTTTCAGCTTTCCACCCCTTCCCACAGAAGCAACCCTGAAAAGCACTCAAAGGGTGATATTTCATGGAACTAGGGCTGATCCGAAAAAGCATGAATCCGAGAGAGCGAAGTGAGTTGACCAACTTTCGAACAACCATGTGCCTACCTAATATCGTTCTGGTGATAGTGTTGCATATAAAACAGCAGAACAACCCCTCTCCAACAACGGTATAGGGGTGGTATTTGAGAAAGGCTCGATGATGCCAATCGAACCACAAGGGAAGAAGGATCAAAAACACTTGTGGCACCACAAATGCAGAATTTCGAGTTAGGTACTTATCAATGAAAGAAACAAAGGGACACGTGAGGTGAATGGACCCCGCAGGCTGTTTCTTTTCCCCCACAAGATGCTTACAGATTTTGTGATTTTGGCAAAACCAAATTGTTGTGTCAAGGGAATTGTATCAGTATAGTCACAGAAACATAAATGTACCCATAAATCAGTGCCTGTGAAATTGGTTTACAGGTACAATGCTGCTACAAATGGATAATGTGACCATAAATGGGCATCTGAATTGTTGGTTTGTTGGCACGATAGGTACCAACTTTTTGTGCAACTGCAATTGTCACGAATAAATTTGTGTTGTCACAAGAATTATTGGGGCAGGTAATTCAGTATGACCATTGCCTGCAAACCAAGAAAAAAACGTCCCCAATTAGGTAATTGGTACACATTTATTTCCGTGACTTTCCACACAAAACTCACTCTCGCACACTTAAAAAATGTAGGGATCTGCCATTTTTGCATGCAAAATAGAACTACCTTGACAATGTGTACATGTTGCACTCCACTGCACTTTTGCACTAAACATGATCGCAACATAAGAAGTCTATGCAACACAAAATCAGAATAAAAATACCGAAATGTCCTTGTTAACAAATGAAATGTCTTTGCCCCTGCACAAACAAACCGATACTTAGCACGGCACTTGACAGACAAATATGTATGACAAAAACAAATTCTGGTCTTCCAAAACTGACGTAGGAACCAGGTTATCACATGACTTGGCCAATGAGGTAAGATGCTGAGCAATACGTTATCACGGGAATAGGCCTTTGTAAAATGAACTGGCAAAATGTCTGAATGGCAATTCTGAAAGTTGACTAGTTCGGGACAAGAGATTCAGATTAATCAGTGCCGCAAGTTGGAATATGATGCTCAGTTCGGAGCTCAATTCCTGTATCAGCAGTTTCCTTTTGAGCTTCAATGTTAGCCGATGTTAGATAAGCTTCTGAGTCTAGTGAAATGCCTGTATCGGCATTTTGCAGTTGAGCATCAACGTCGGCTGATGTTGGTTGAGCTTCTGAATCTACTGATGGCAGAACTTTGGACGAATCGTCTTGGGAACCAGAAGGTGTGATCTTGTCCTCAATTTCCCTGGATTGAAATTGATCTCCAGAATCGGGATGCGGGGTCTGATCTCCAGAGTCGGCAGGTGGGATCCGAACTTCGGTGTTCTGAGATTGAAACTGAAATCCCGATTTTGTAGGTGAGGTATGAACCCCCGAATCAACAGCTGGAACAACATCATCTACAGTGACAATGCCTTGATGTTTGCCATCCTGCTCATCGGAAGTGGACTCCGGTTCTGTATCCATCGATCCGCTTTCAACGTTGGTCATTGATGTCGAGACTTCCTGCCTCCCTTCCCGAGAAATGTCACCAATGTTGATCTCACTATCAGATTCGTTCCCAAGAAAATCTGTCTTTGCATCAAGCGGAAGAGCCGTGTGAAGGGCCTGGGAGAGGACATCAGACACGAGGTCCATGGTTTCCTCAGTGGTTTGAAGTTGTGGAATGCAACTCAACTGCTCAGCTGCTGAAATTTTTTGATTATCTTCTTGCTGTGGGGCCAAGACAACCTGGATTTCAGCTCCTGCGTAGGTAGCTCCACCTTCAGCAGTTTTGCCAGATTCCTTTGACAAATCCACAGGAGACACCTGATTTTGAGAAAGATTTTGAACATCATCTGCCACAGCAACATTCTGGGTGTCTTGAATACCTGGTTGAGCACCCAAAAGGATCACATCTGGAAGGTCCACAGTGGCACCACCAGCTTTGTCAAGTGTCGGTGCCATTACTTCAGTGATCGATGCAGCTGTGATGCCATCTTGCTCAACTTTCTCTGCAACAGATGGTGATTCCGCCATATCCAGTCCAGTTGAATAATCCGCCCCATCTGCTTCATTCTCGCTGTTCCCATCTTCAGCTTCCATTTCTGGCATTCCGCCATCCCCACTTGCATCAATTCCGCCCTCGTCTTGAAAATCATCTATGTCGGCACCTTCCGTTGGCTCAGCAGTGCTGCTTGACTTATGTTTCTCTGCGGCACCCTCTAAACTTTCGGCTGCATCCTCGAAGACAACCTCTTGTTGCGATTGAACTTCCTCGTCGATGACATCCAATTTTTCCGGCAGGTCCGAGAATACAAACTCTTCAGACTCAACCTCATCTCTCTGTCTCTCCTCCAACTCAATCTGCTCCCTCACCTCCAACTCTATCTCCCTCATGACATCGTCATCGCCCATGTCAACTCCACCGACGAACACATTACCAAATTTGTCCTCCTGGGCATCACATCCGGGAGACTGCTGAGCACCAAGATCTCCGAGAGCATGAGCATCTTCGTATGCATCCACGAATTCCGCAGCCCCAGAACTTGTCCGCCTTCTCTGCACCACCTTCAAGCCTTCATTCTCTGAGGTCAAAACTTCGAGATATGAGCGGAGGCTGGCGATCTCTTCCTCCAAACGAGCAATCTCGTGAAGCTTTGGTTGGCGGACTTCAAGCTGTTGCTTGATGTAGCTAGAAAGATGGTGAATCGTTAAGGGAAACAACAAAAGCAATTGGCACAGCAGAACAATAATTATTATTCAAGCAATGATAAAATCAAAAGGCTGGACTTGTGCAGTTGGTAAGTGCGGGGAAGATGGTGTCGAGGCAACCGCAGCACCACACAGGGTGTTCCAGAAAAACAGAAACAAACACATGCCTGCATGCCAACACGTATCAAACTTGTTCTGTCCACCAAACTAGATAGACCACACCAAAGGGTGCAGCAACACACCCAATCAAGCTCCCGGCACCAGGCATCACAGCATGTATGTTGACTGGAATAAAAAGATATTTTGGCAAAGGAATAGGCAAAGAGTTTGGGACAGAAGAGAAAGCGAAGCAGGGCACCACAACCAGGCAAGTTGTAGCGGGCAGAACAACATGTCCAATCATTCCCAGCCACTTGCAACTAGCTTCTTACGGGGACCAAGGAGTGGGTTTAGGATTGGACTGAAAAGATTTTTAGGACAGAGATGGCAAGAAAACAAGGTGAAGGTCAAATTATAACCTGCAGAAGTGTGAGCTGCCGCAGCATGCGGGTAATAAAACATATGAAATCAAAGCCAGGCAGCATTTATATTTTTTCTTTCATCCATATTTTGTTTTTTATTTTTCAAAAATATACATAGGTACCTACCTGTGTAGGTACCTATAATATGTAGGTAGGTACCTATAATGTAGGTACCTATATGAAACAAAGTCTAAGCAGAGAAACATTACAAAAAATTATTGTTGAAGTTTTTCTCTAATTTGGACTTTGAATTTTTGGGGAGCATCTTATTTTTTATTATTATTTTTTTTGGAGAATCATATTTTTGACATAAAAAGGATACACCAAAGCATTTGGTGGCCTCGCCGGGGCTGTGTAAAGTTTTGTGATCACTGTTCCCAGGACATCGAACACTCCAGATTTCTCAAGGTATCTTCGAAATTCTTCACGGTAGCCATCACGATGCTGAAAAATAAGTTGGTAGGTAAAAACGGTGATCATTAAAGCAAGTTACTTATGGGCCTTATCAAAACAAATACGACATGTTGTGCTGGCCAGCCATCCTGTCAATGGGCTCGTTGAAAAAATAAAAAATATCCCATCCCAAAACTGCCAGAAATTGTGCGTTGTTCTGAAAATGAAGCAGTATTATGAATCGAAGGTTCTTGTTTTTGGCCAATCATTTATCTCCGTGATAAAAAATTGTTTCGCCTACATGGGGACCTATCCTTGGACAGGAATGTGCATGCACCACTTTAAACTTGAACAAAATATGAGGAATAATAAAATGTGGAAAAGAAGATGGTTCCCAACGGGGAATCGCGGAGGTTTAAAAAATAGGGTTAGTCTAAAAGCTGAAAAGAATGTGTGAAAAACACTGTGCTCGTTTTCGTTCCTACCTATTCACAGTTTGCAGATAGTTGTCCTGCGGGAAGATTCGTATCGGGGCAAGATGTCTCGTTAGATACCTGTGACAAGACGTTCCACAACAAAAAGAGAACCTCTGAATTTGGAAACAAACAAGTGACCTGAGTCTTGCCGGCACTGCCCATTGGCAAGGATCAAAGCCTGGCCAGTGCGAATCAAAAGTGCAAAAAGGGCAAAGAGAGGTAAAAATATGCAGCCATTCAACACCTTTCTCACCAGCAGCAGATGTGGCTTTTATTTTACAAATGCCAAAAAACACAGTTGACGAAAACCTTTAGTTGGTAACGGGCATGCATGTGACATCACATTTTGTGATATCGTGATGCCTGCATTTTGTGACATGTGACATCATGCATTTTGTGACATCATGATATCCGCATTTTGTGACATCACATTCTCGTGTGACATCACACGAGAATGTGTTTCTGAGAGCACGATTCCTGCTCTGCGGTTTAAACCCACTTTGATACAATGAAGTACCTACATAAGGTACGTTTACCTTGGTAGGTACCACTCAAAATACAAAATCTCGCAGAAATGCACACACAACACTCTCTAACCCAACCCAACTTTACCTCAAGATGGTCCAAATAAACGAAGCATTGCAAAAAAGAAACTGCCAATCCTTCATCTGATCTTGTCAAATCAAATTGTGAAACAGGTGGGTGCCAATATCTTAGAATTTTGTGGAAAATCGCAGAAATTTAAGCGTTTAGTGAATATGTTCACATGAAGCAAACTCAGGCTTCAAAATGCCCGTCTGTGTGGAGTACCTAAGTCATTCCTGGATGTTATATGTCTAAAAGACAGGCAGAAAATTTTGGATTTTTTTTTTTTGGAGATTTCCCAAAAAGCAATTCTGGGAAATTTCCCATCTGATTTTTCCTGTGGATAATTATTGGAAAATTTCCCAGGAAAACTGAGAAAACCAGAAAATATTCAAAACAAATTCAAAAGTTCAAAAAATGGCCCTAATTGCACAAAAATCTAGAATCATGATTGAAAACATCAGTTGCCTTGCCGTGTGTGTGAATTCAAATTCTGAGCAGGTATATGAACCCACCCTCGACCCAGTATGGGGCCTTCATTCAACCTTCCATCATCGTCTAAGCACTGCTTTTTACTGCATTAAGGTAGTATACAGGGTTGAGCATAGGGGGGGTAGGACGGGTTACCCCCCCTGGCCATCGGCCGAGGTTACCCCCCCCCCCAGCCTTTTTCCGACGGTACCCTTGGCCGAAGGCCAAGGGTACCGTCGGAAAAAGGTGGGAAAAGAGTCCTTGGCCGAAGGCCAAGGGTACCGTCGGAAAAAGGTGGGAAAAGAGTCCTGGTGTGTGTGCAGGGCACACACCAGGACTTCAATAGGAGCAACATTGTTTCTTTGTACTTTCTGTTTTGATTCCCCTGCCGGAAAAAGGCTAGGGGGGGGGGTAACCTCTGCCTTTGGCCGAGGTTACCCCCCACCCTAGAATGTTGCTGTCAAAGTCCTTCCTGGTGTGTGCCCTGAACACACCAGGAAGGGCTTCAATAGCAACATTCTGTTTCTTTTGTACCTACTTCCTTTTTGATTCCCCTGCCGGAAAAAGGCCAGGGGGGGGTAACCTCGGCCTTTGGCTCAGGTTACCCCCTATCCTTTTTCCAAGGGTACCTTTGGCCAAAGTCCTCCTGTGTCCTGCACACACCAGGAAGGACTTCAATAGCAACATTCTGTTTCTTTTGTAATTCCTGTTTTGATTCCCCTGCTGGAAAAAGGCTAGGGGGGGGTAACCTCGACCTTCGGCCGATGTTACCCCCTAGCCTTTTTCCGAGGGGACCCTTGGCCGAAGTCCTGGTGCGTGCCCTGCACACCCCAGGACTTCAATAGCTACATTTTGTTTCTTTTGTACTTTCTGTTTTGATTTACAGAAAATGGTAAAATGAAAAAAAACTCATCCAGAAAGTCGTGTCTGACAGTTATTTCCTTGCGCCATCTATTGCGACTGCAAACCCTCCAGGATAAGGAAAAGAGGACCTGAAATGTCGTAAAATGGCATCTGAGGACCCCTAATTTTTTAAAAAAGCTTCAGCTTTTGGGGGACGCTGTCCCCCAAACCCCCTGCCGGGGGCGCTGCCCCCTGGACCCCCGCTGGGGGGCACAGCCCCCAGACCCCCCATGCTGGGGGCTGCCGCCCCCCAGACCCCCTGCATTTTCGGTGCCCTACCCCCCCGTCGTAGACCTCTTTACCCCCCTCTAAGGTACCCCACCTTGCCCATCCCTGGTAGTATATCACCCTAAGCGACTAACTTCGAAAGTAATTTTTGGATAATGCTCAAATTTTGCATGCACTTAGACATCAAAAAAAGATTTTTTTGGCATAAAGTAAAGGTCATTGGTTGACCCCTGGCCTGAGATATGGTGCAGAACGTATGCGGTGTAAGCTCGATACATATTTGAATAGATCTCGGCAACCACTTGGCCAATTGTGATCAAATTTGATATGGATACTCCCAAAGGACCAAACAAGTCTGAACTACAATGGTCAGGTTTTGCCAACGTTAACTGGCATTTTCAAGCTATTGGATTTGTTTTTTGCAAAAAGCGGTAGAAATCTGAAATGCTTTAGGACAGAACATAGCTGTTGGTACAGTTAGAGAGATGAGTCTAGTTCATATCTTTCATGGGGGCATCAGCAACATCTGTACAAAATTTCAGCCCAATCGGACAAAAATTGGCAGAGATCTATTCAGAAATGGACCGAGAACTAGAAATTGCGAGCTCACCGTAAAAAATATCAAATTTCCGCCGGACCCGCACCCACTAAAATGGCTGTAACTCGGCCATTTTTTGTCGGATCTAGATGAAACAAAGAATAAAGTGTTCCTAAAGAACTGAATTACTGGCTTACAGCAACACCTCAAAATTAAATTTTGTCATTTTTTCCACTTTTTAGGGTGATATACTACCTTAATTACCCAGCCTGCGTTGTGCATACACACTGAGACAGGCCCATTTTTTCTAGGAAATTTTCCTGGAAAAATTTAAAATTCGGAATTTTCCAAATTTTCCCAAAATGGGAAATTTCCCAAGTGGAATTTTCATGAGAAACTTCAAACACTGGTAGTGAAGTAGGCAAGTTAGGTCAGGTTTTGTTAGCTTTAGTTGGTTCCTACAGAAAGAGCGATAAGCAGTCGCAAATCACATCTGCAAACTTGATCTCTGCTCCACGTGTAGACAGACATTCGGAACTGTGAAGTGCTACTCAGGCTTCCTGGCTGTTTGAGATCACTCTGAGATAAAAGAGGCCGACGTTTTGGAGAAGAAAAAATTGCAAGAATTATGCAGCTATCTTCTGGTTCAAATTTAGCGATGCCTGTTTGTCCATAAACTGCATCACACTGAGTTCTTTACGGGTGTGTGCAATGTCAGGGTTGCCACCCACCTGGAAATTCCAGGGATTTGAAATTTGGCACCTGGAAAATCCAGGGAATTGGAGGAACTTTTGTTGAAGTTTTTGGCCTCTTGAACACCGAATTTGACCCCAAATATGAACGCTCAAAATTGAAAATTTCCTCAGCTTCTGGGGAGCTCCGCCCCCCTGCACCCCCCCCCCCGTCTTGGCTGCACCCCAATCGGCAGGGACCTGGTAAATCCAGGGAATTCCACTTTGGATTTTGAGTGGCAACCCTGAATGTGTTTGGATAGGTTGAACTAATTACGACCACAATGGCAACATACTTACCTTGTAATTCGGCATGATTACAACGGGTTCGGCCTTGAACTACGTGTCTCAAACTATACCATAGGTGTTCATCGACGCAATCAAATGAAGGAAGTCAATAACCAATTCACATATACTCAGTTGTGAAAACTTTAACCTACAAGAAGATGGTGTTCAGTGGAAGGTAAAATCTAAAAATGATGGCCAATAAAAGTAAATTAAACCAAGCATGAAAAAAATAGGAAATGAATTTTAAATTGGAAAACCAGAATTCAATCAATATCGAATTTGACATTCTTTGCTCCATGTTTGTAATCAGTGAACATTATCTGTTTTCTTCCTGCCGCATCACCTGATTGTGAAGGCTGTAACATCTGTGCTCAAGAATCGGGAAAAAGTCCCATTGTTACCCATTGCAAACTGTTGGTTCTGCATTTTGCACCCAGATTTTAACTTATTATTGACATATTGACTATGCAGTGCGTAATTATTATTGTTGTGTTTTTGAGTGCTTGACTTGAATGTTTTGTGCAGCGGGATACCCCTGAAGCTGCCTTTGTTGAATAGGTACCTGACAACACTGTTTTAACAATTTCTTTTAAAACAGGCAACCCCACAGCTGGTTCTTTTTTGTTTTGGCTTCCTTTTTATTTTGCGCTGGACTCAATTTTCTCGCTTGATGCTTTCCATACAGAAATCTACCAGTCATTGAAGAATCATTGAAAGAGGCAGAAAATGAGTTGTTGCATGCACCATTCAGTATCTAACTCTGTAGTTGCAAATCCAAGCCATGATTGACATTGAATGAAGCATGACCAATTCCTCTTAACTGACCAACAAAACCTCACCATTTCCTGGATGGTTCACCTGACAACAATGCGTGAATCAAACCTAAAGTATCTATTCTTGATAGTCGTTGCCGGGAACCCCAACTTTAACTTTAAGACCCAGATACCAGTCTTTGCCCCGCAGCACATTTCTATAACAGATGTCAAATAGAGTCTGCAATCGCGGGTATGTACCCGCAGGTATGGGTAAGACTTTACGAATGATGGGTGTGGGTGGTCAGGGTTGGCAAAAAACGTGTTTTTTAACTTAAAAAACGTTTAAACGTTTTTTTTTTTTTTTTTTTTTTGTGTTGAACGATTTTCACTCCATCTGTTTTTTCCGTTGTTTAAGACGTGTTTGACGTTTAAAACATGTTTTTCAATTGTTTTAAACGTTTTTTCTCCATCTGTTTTTGCCGTTGTTTAAGACTTGTTTCAAACATTGTTCCAAAAGCTGCCAAAGGCTAATTTTGCAACAATTTGGTGACAATGGTACTTGAAAAGGCAACAATAATGGTTTTATTGACAACAATAGGCCTAACAGAAAAATGTTGAAAAATTGAGTAGGCCTAAATAAGCAAAAAACAATTTTTTGCAGATCATTATAATCAAACCATTTCTAACAAGTTGTGGTTGTTTCAACATGTTTAAAACACGTTTAAAACAATTATTTTGTTTTAAACAAACAATTTTAAATTGTGGTTGTTTTAAACAGATTGTTTTAAATGGCCAACTCTGCAGGTGGGTATGGACGGGTATGGGGAAATGAGATGCAGTTGCGGGTTGTGTACGGGCAACACCCACTGGTACCGGTAGGGTACCTATGGGATTTGGAGAGAAAAACGTTTTGGGTAAAATGGGTACCTATAAAATTTGCTTGGGACCTCCAAAAATGCCTAATTACCCATCTGAAAGTTCGGGAAAAACTACAAACTTAAAAGTCTCAAGGGTATGAAATTTTCACGGGCATGGGTAGCCACAAATGGGTACCTATGGGTTTGGTTTGAGACTTTGGGTATTTAGGTCACGGGCACGGCTTGGGTAGGTACCTACGCAGAGCGTAGAAGAATAAGTATTCCGACTTCGCATCGTCCATGTAAATTTTAGTTCCATGATAAAATCCTCAAGATGGCAGTGCGATCGATAGCGATGAAGGAAAATGCACACTGCGTTTGCAGACACCGATTGCCATACGGCCGAGTTTTGGTCGAATCTGATTCTGCGTGCATTCAGACCATTTTCTGGCTGTTCGTGGGGGCCTCTGGGAGAGCTCCCTGCAATTTGTGACTGTTTTGAGGGTGTTTCGTGGGCGTGTTCTCGGCCATTCGTAGCTGTTTTTCAAGTATGCGCTTCAGGATATTTATGGATGTTTGTGGGTGTACTTCCATGTGGCTGTTTTGTGGGTGCACACACTGAGTTGGTTTGGTAACATTTAACAGCGGGATTTGCCGTGGGTGCTGCACACCTTCCACCGGACATCTGACAGTCGTCTGTTGGCAGACGGACAGTCCCTGAAAACTGGACATCCGCACAATCCCGCGTGGAGAAAAAACCCCTCATCAAAAAACCGGATATGGCCCGGACAGGCCCAGACAGAGCCCGGACAGACTCAGACAGGTGCCAGACAGACCCAGACAGGTGCCGGACCGGCCCGGAGAGGTTCCGGACATGTGCCAGACAGGTCCGGACAGGTGTCGGATACTCCTAGACAGGTGTCGGACACTCCCGGACAGGTGTCGCACAGGTACTGGACAGGCCAGGGCAGATGCCGGACAGGCCCGGAGAGGTGAAGGACAGCCCCGGACAGGTGCTAGATAGGTGCCGGACATGTCCGGACAGGTGCCTGTTCGGCACACCGGAAGAGTGCCTGCCCGGCACCGCCTGTCCGGGCCTGTCGGCACCTGTCTGTAAACTGTCCGGCTCCTGTCCGACACCTGTCTGGGTCTGTCCGGGCCTGTTCGTCACCTGCCCAGTCTGTCTGCCACCTGTCCGTGTCTGTCCGGCACCTGCCCGGGCCGGTCCGACACCTCTCCGGGCCTGACCGGCACCTGTCCGGGTAGCCGCCGGACATCGAACATTTGAACCAGTATTGCCACAAATCCTTCATCATTTGCTCAGCGTCAGATCAATCATCTTTTGGGCTAGGTATCGTCATTACACCCAAGGTGTATAGAATACAGGTTCAGCAGAAACGACAAGCCCCGCCCACGCAGTCAGCTGACTCTGTTCTCTGACGTCACTGCCACAAACGGAGGAGCCCAGAAAAGAAGAGAAGGCACGACACAGCAGGCGCAGGAGAATCAACCGAGCAAGCTTTTCTGCGGTCTGCGCTGCGTTTCAGTGCGTGTGTTCTCGGGGGATGTTGTCGAATTTGTGCTTGTCTGACGGCGGAGAGATCATGACGGGGGTAACGCTAACTCCGAGCTGCGAGGTAAATTTTTTCCATCTGCTCCAATATAAAAAATTTACCTCGCAGCTCGGAGTTAGCGTTACCCACGTCATGATCTCTCCGCTGTGAGAGCTGTTAAGTGTGTTAACAGATTTGTCCGAGAAGCAGTTGTTCCGCAGGTGCTGTTGCGTTGAAGGGTTTTCTTGTGATCGAAAATGCCTGCGCGTGCTGTGGCGTCCTGCAAAAATGATCAGTTCACTGGAGCTGAGCAAAGTTATCATCGTTTTCCAAAGGAAAAGAAATTACGAGAAACATGGATTCAATAGTGCAAGTGGGATGATGTTTTCAATGTGGATTCGGCATACATCTGTTCGGACCATTTTTCCAAGGAATGTTTTGTGCGAGATCTAAAATTTGAACTGTTGGGGATTAAGTCAAAACCCACTCTGAAGCCAGGTTCAGTTCCAACTGTTTGTGTTCCATGGATAATGCGAACAAACAATTACTGCAAGAGCAGACAGAGCGAAAAAACGGGAAGCAAAGAAAGAAAGAGCTGAGCTCCTCTTGGTGAAACGAGCTGCAAGAAAAGTGACGCGGCAATACATTTGTTTGAAAATTCCCATGACAGTTCGTTCGTGGCATGTACCACAGGCCATCAGGTCATGGATGATAAATCGAACGGTGAAAGGATTGGATTGGGGCGATGGACAAATGTCCACACGGAAAAATGTCCACAGAGTGTGGATGTTATTCCGTGTGAACGTTTGTCCGTGTGGACGTTTGTCCGGTTCGATGCTGCGTTATGTGGCCAAAAAGCCGTGTGGCTGTTTTTCCGTGTGGACGTTTGCCAGTGTGGATGTATGTCCGTGTGGACGTTTACCCGGTTCGATTCTGGGTTCTGTGGCCAAAAATCTGTATGGCTGGTTTTCCGTGTGGCTGTGGTGTGACCCATCTGCAATGGTGATGCTGCATTGCATTTTCAATCTGGCGTTCTTTCGAATAGTGACAAACGATGCAATGTATGGCCGCCTTTGTCCCGTCTTGACCTATTGACCCGTCAAGATTTTGATGTGACCCGTCCGGTCAAGAAAAGTGCCGCCACATTGCACTTTCGATCTGGAGTTCTTTTAAAAAGTGACACATATGATGCAATGTATGGCCGCCTTTGACCCGTCATGACCCGCCCGGTCTTGACCCGTCGAGATTTTGATGTGACCCATCAAGAAAAGTGACGCCACAATTGCACTTTTGATCTGGAGTTCTTTTAAAAAGTGACAAGTCTTCCCGATACCTTTGTAAGGTTTGATGGCAGGCTTCTTTTCGCCAAAAAAGTATCACACAGGCCCAAAAAACAGGGCCACTCAAAATCTACATCAGACAGTGAATGCAAGATAGCCCATTTCAAAAGGTTGGCTATCCTGCATCATTCATTCACACACTCAAAAGTTATCCAACCAAAAACCTATCACCTCATGGAACATTTGACATAGGTACCTACTGCCAACCCACCTTCCTGCAACAGGCATGTCCTTTCTGGCAAATGGCTCCCTCATCAAACATGCACAGCATAGGTACCAACCTACCTACGCCATCCTACAAAAAATGTGCACACTTGATCAGGTAGAAAAATGAAAACAAAAATTTTAATCACAAGTTACACCTGAAACCAAACTCTCCTCGGAGTCCCATGCTATAATATCCTCCTCGTCATCAATTCCCCCTGTCCATCCTTATTGTCAAACATTGTTAAAAAGACATGGCATCAATTAAGTTTTGTCATTCGCAATTACAATCATGCTTCACGGCGTATAAAGTCAATTCTGTATTTTTCAACTGTAAGGCCTTTGCTAGAATATTCTACCACCACATGGAGCCCTTATCAAAAATGTCACATTGATGCAATTGAGGCTGTGCAAAGAAGGACAGCTAGGTTCGAAACAGGAAATTTTGCTTTTGATGCAAGTGTGACAAGCATGTTGACTGATTTGGGCTGGGATTCCCTCAACAAAAGACGGTTACTACCTACATGGACTGTCTGCATTCAGGAATTGCATTGTCAACAAAAGTGGCTGGGGGGATGGGCCCTGGATCTTCACTCGGAATGACCATAATACAAGAGCCAGCAAGGCAACTTCCTTTGTGCCAACTATACTCTTCAAAAATGTAGACAGGTATTCCTTTTTAATCGCAACCTTTTACTGTGGAACAAACTTGCATTGCCAGCTGAAATCTTGCAGTCGCCTGAAAAGCAATTCACTGATGTCATTTCTTCAAAACTAGGTAGATGTTTAGATAGTTAGTCTTCATAGCAAAATTACTAATTTCTTCCCCCCATTTCTTTCTCTCCTTTTTTTGGCATGCTAATTTCTGCATAGGGTCTACTTTCTGAACCGTGTGGCCAGGGCTGCAAAAAGTCGGGAGCACGGGAGCATTGCTCCCGGGACCGTTGTGGGCCGACCGGGATCGAAATTGGGCAGGAGAAAGAAAAAAAAAAAAAAGCTCTCCAACTTTCGTCCAGGTTGTAAAACATGAAGATCGGCGAGCGAAGTGAACTTTTTGGACTTTTCGATCGGGACCGAGGCGGGCTGACCAGCAAAAGAAAGCTGACGAGCAAAAAAAAAAAGCTCTTCGATCAAAATTTGACCAGGCTCCAAAATCCGTGCTCCAGGGCTCCAAACGACTTTTTGCAGCCCTGCGTGTGGCCTTATCACTTCTCGACTGAAATAAAACTAAACTGGCCACAATTCAT